>CAJQZJ010032885.1:1276676-1294176 GCA_907164525.1 Lophiomys imhausi
GACCCCAGAGTGGGCCTGGTGTGCAGAAACCAGGACCAGCCTGGCACCTCGGGGATGTGCTTCAACTTTGAGGTTCGAGTGCTGTGCTGTCGCATTCCAGAAGGCTGCCCTGGGACTTATGGGACTCCTCATGTGACAACAACCCATAAGCCTTCATTTACAGTTTTGTCACCCTCAGCTGTGTCCCCATCCTCATTTTCCAGCCCTGGGGTACATTCTACCACCCCTTGTTTCTGCAGTGTGTCAGGCCAGTTATATCGTTCAGGTAAGTGAGATATATTCATGCATTTCCTAATGTACTGTGTCCTTCATTTTCTTCTATGAACATTCCTTTTTAGTGAATGTGCCACAGCAGCCTTTATATACATCTAGTATTATTCTTCCATTCACTGGAGTCTCGCTGATAACCTACTCCCTGGAAAGCAGAGGTGTCTCCCAGGGCCTCCCTAACTTCTCCACACCTCTTGATCTTGCAGGATCCATCATCTACAGACAGACAGACCTTGAAGGTCACTGTTTTTTTGCATTGTGCGGTCAGGATTGCCAGGTGGTCAGAAGGGTTAGTCAGCACTGCCCCTTGACCGTGTCAACCCCTCCTCCAGTTCTACCCACATCTGTGTCTGCTGTGCCACTTGTCACTGAGCAGGATCAGTGTAATGTATTTCCTCCGAGAATGGTAAGTCTAGCTCCCATCCTTTCTGGAGACTCATGGCCACTGTGGAGACCTTGGTGCCTTTGCAATTAGACCCGAGCTTAAGTTCTCATGAAGAACAGCAGTTCCTGGTTGACACAGGGTGACCTTTATGGCTTTATAGGACTGGCCCATGCTTTTCAGGGTTGGATATTCTGGTCATGTAGTTGGGTATGGGAGCTGGAGGTTAACAGTCCCACCAATGAGAGAGTGAGGGTGACAGAGGGGATGGCACACCCCATGAATGTAGTGGTACTAGGAACAGGGTGACTTACAGGGAAGGGTAGTTGTACATCATTGACCCTCATAGCCAGTTTCATATTTTGGGAGGAATGAGGTGAGGTCAGGGGCTGCAATGGGGGTATAAAACTCAGAGAACTGAAGGGTGGCATCGTGTCCCAGGACTTATAAACACAGCTGGCTTTGTTTCTGCAGAAAGGGGAGACCTGGCCCATGCCTAATTGTTCCCAAGCCACCTGTGAGGGCAACAATGTAATCTCCCTGAGCCGACGCCAGTGCCCAGAGCTGAAGGCACCATCTTGTATCAATGGCTACCCACCCCTGAAGGTGGATGACCCTGAGGGCTGCTGCCAGCACTACCAGTGCCAGTGTGAGTGGGGTTAGGGTTCAACAGGGGGAGGCATGACAGAGGAGGAAAGAGGTGAACACCAGTAAAGACTTTACATTATCAAGGCAGGGATGGGGGTACCAAGTGGAGAGAACTGAGTCCAGAGCCATAGAGGACAGAGCAAGAAGAGGAGGGTCTTCTGTTTCTCAGAATCTCAGCAGTTTATGAAGGACCTGCCAGGGTGTATCTGAAGGGGCCATCCATCTGTGTCACAAGGGTATAATTGTCTCAGGAGTTCCTGATTTGCAGGCAATGGGGAAGGGGTTGGACTAGCTGGATGAGAACTAGTGCATAACGTTGTGTAGAGGCCCTGCTGTAAGCTACCTGGCACCCACAGGTGTCTGCAGCGGCTGGGGTGACCCCCACTACATCACATTTGATGGCACCTACTACACTTTCCTGGACAACTGCACATATGTGCTGGTGCAGCAGATCGTGCCCGTGTTTGGACTCTTCCGTGTGCTCATTGACAACTACTTTTGTGACCTGGAAGACAATGTTTCCTGCCCACAGTCCATCATTGTCGAGTACCACCAGGACCGTGTGGTGCTCACTCGCAAGCCAGTTGGCGGGGTCATGACTAACCAGGTGAATATGTTCTCGTGTGTGTGTGTGTGTGTGTGTGTGTGTGTGTGTGTGTGTGTGTGTGTGTGTGTTGGGGGGGGATTGTGGCAGGTTTGGTCTGGGATGGGGATACTAATCCTAAACTTTCTTCTGCTGTCTGTATCCAGATCATCTTCAACAACAAGGTAGTCAGTCCTGGCTTCCAGCAGAATGGCATTGTCATCTCCGGTGTGGGTATCAAGATGTATGTTACCATCCAAGAGATTGGTGTCCAGGTCATGTTTTCAGGCCTCATCTTCTCTGTCAAGGTGCCTTTCAACTTGTTCGCCAATAACACAGAGGGTCAATGTGGTAAGCTCTTCTCTGGATATTATTTGGGTGTTAGACCCTGAGGTCTAGAGGGATTTCAGGCTGTGCACACATGTAGTTCATATCTGCTTGTTCCATGCTAGCTTCCCTGTATGCTGGGAATGAAACTGGTGTCTGAGAAGCCAGATTCACAGGAAAGGACATGAGGCAAGATGCCAGCTCTGATCCTCAACAAGAGTATAGTGGGCACAGCTCTGCCGCCCAGCTGGCTGACCCTTGTCTTCTCTGTAGGCACTTGCACCAATGACAAGAGGGATGAGTGCCGCCTGCCTGGAGGTGCAGTAGCCTCCTCTTGTTCTGAGATGTCCCACCACTGGAAGGTGCCCAACCAGCCTTCCTGCCAAGGGCCTCCGCCAACACCAATTTCAGTGGTACCCAAGCCTTCACCTACCCCGTGCCCGTCATCGTCAATCTGTCAGCTCATTCTGAGCAAGTAAGACTCCAGGAAGTGGGGAGTCTTGCTGGTCCCATCTACCAGAAGCTATTGGGTCCTTAAAAGGCTTCTAAGAAAAATGAGACCTGCCGTGTTTCTGAGCATTGCCTGGCTCTGGGGATCTTGTCTGGCAGAGGTTGTTGCCAGGGTGTTCCTGCAGGGATAGCCATGGCCAGGTTGGCTAATCTCTGAAGTCCTCTGCCAGTTCCTCTCACCGATATGGGCATCTGTCACTGCCTGCATATGGGCACCACCCAGGTTTGCACAATAAGGGGGACTGAGGGGAGAGGTACTGGCAGGAAGCAATGCTCTGGCTGATGCCTTCCCTGGTACACATAGAGGCCAGAAGCCCTTTGGCTTGGAGGACGGGCTCATAGGTGCTGAGCTATTGTCTAGGACCTCACCTCCAAGAGGCTATCATAGATCTGGAAGCCTGCCCTGCGAGTGGTAACCAGAGTAGAATGGATACACACACCACGGTGTCTGTCTCTGCCCACCCACAGCGTCTTCAAGGCCTGCCATGACATCATCCCTCCGCTGCCGTTCCATGAAGGCTGCTTGTTTGACTCCTGCCATGTGCTGGACTTGGAGGTGGTGTGCTCAGCTCTAGAGCTCTACGCATCACTCTGTGCAGCCCGAGGAGTGTGTATCTCCTGGAGAAGCAAGACTAACAACACCTGTCGTGAGTGCCCAACCAGGCCACCTTCCTGTCCTCCGCTGTGAGCAGTTAGGAGCACTAGGCAGATAGCCTGAGTGAGGATAAGAACATCCAGAACAAGGACCAGTCATCCATGGAGGGAAAGGCTCCAGGCTTTGGGCCTGTCTGTGAGAAAGTGGGGTTATCAAGTCTAAGTATCTTTGGACCTAGGGCTTGGGATGTTGGCTGTCTTAGATAAGCAATAAAACTAAGGAACTAGACTAGAGGTTCTCAACCTGTGGGTTGAGGGTAATGTATCAGATATCCTGCATATCAGATATGTACATTATGATTCTTAACAATAGCAAAATTACAGTTATGAAATAGCAATGAAATAACTTTATGGCTGGTGGTCACCATGACATGAGGAACTGTACTAAAGGGTACTAACTGTACCTTTCTAAATGTACTACAGCATTAGAAAGGTTGAAAACCACTGACCTAGACATATGGAAGGTTGTAGAAAGCTACTGAAGACTTTTGAGTGGCTATCAGCACTCAGCAATGGGTTAGCTTGGAAGATCCCGTAAGTGGGGCCTTGAGATAGCTTCTCACTTGTGGCTCTCTCTCAATGCAGCATTCACCTGCCCTGGTAACAAAGTATACCAGCCTTGTGGTCCATCCATCCCTCACTACTGCTACAGTAATGATGGCATCAGCACCAGCCTGTAAGTGTCGGCACCCCGCTCACAGGACTGACAAACCCTGGGTACCTAATTCTGGCATTTGGCTCTCTTAGGCTAAATTCTTTCTTACTTAGGGGTGAAGGATCTGCCAATTCTCTGTTTCCTACAGAATCCTTCATGAGGCCGGCCCTACCACAGAGGGCTGCTTCTGTCCAGACAACATGACACTTTTCAGTGCTAATGATTCAGTCTGCGTGCCTTCCTGCCAATGTATGTCCCCAAGGGCCAATGTATGTCCCCAAGGGCATGGAGTGTGGGTTCGGAGGGGCAGGATGTGGCTTGACCCCAGATTCCACTATAGTGTTCAACATGGGTCCTATTCCTGCCCCATCCCTTTGGCCACTCAAAATGACAGGACTTCTCTCTACAGGGTGCCTGGGACCTCATGGGAAACCAGTGGAGGTAGGTATGAATGGTAGTGGTTTCTGGGGGCAGGAGCCTGAGGAAGGAGGTTCTGGAAACAAAAGCAGTGCTTTCTTAGTGTGTCAAAGACCAATAAGGCATGAAGGCAGGGAGAGTGCCAGTGTCCTAACAGGATCCAGGAAGGCCTTCTCCTCTGGGGCCTGCCCTGCCTATGTTCTGGAACTGCAGGGTGTCTCAAGAGGCCTGGTCAGCCCTGTTCTTGGGACTCCTTCTTTCCTGAAGAGACATGTGATGAGGTGTGGGAGAAGGACTGCTCACCAAACAAAGCCCCTCTCCCACCTCTACTCCTGGCCTCTGTGCCTCAGGCCTTGCACTTCTGAAGCACTTTTTTCCCAGGCTTGCTGAACAGCCTCTCAGCACTTGTGGGACCTGAATGTGAGGCTTGGCTGCAGTTGCCCTTGGGCTGAGCAGCTCACTGGTGGGTCAGGTTCATGTATCATTCCCCCATAGCCGGGCCGCACCATCAGCATCGACTGCCAGGACTGCGTCTGCAAGGAGGCCACACTGACTTGCCAAAGGAAGTCCTGCCCCGAGCCCACCTGTCTGGAGCCTGGTTTTGTGCCGGTGCCTGTAGCCCTAGAGGCTGGCCAGTGTTGCCCCCAGTTCAGCTGTGGTGAGCCTTTGCTACTGTCCCCATACTTGTGGGTAGGACTGTGTCTTGAAGAGCCATGGGTGCACTACATCAGCAGCCAGCTCTGTGCACGTGGTCCCAAGAAGCAGGGAAGAGACGCCATGCCCTCCCAGGCTCTGCACACTGCCTGAGTATAGGGACCTCACTGTGTCATGATCTGGCAACCTCCTAGCAGGTGTTCTTCACATGTGTGTGGTGGAGACTCCTCTCCCCAGCCTGAAGAGCCTGGTCCTGGGGTCCATGGAGCTGCTATGACATCCTGTGGTGTGGAAGGCCCTTGGAGAACAGAAGCAGGTATAGATAATTGCAGCCCCTGACAGTATTCTCTCTACCCACAGTCTGCAACTCCAGCCACTGCCCTCCTCCTCTGCATTGCCCAGAGAATTCTAGCCTGCTGGTCACATATGAGGAGGGAGCTTGTTGCCCAAGCCAAAACTGCAGCAGTGAGTGTCCCTGACCCTTGCACCAAGCCACACCAGGGCCTGAAATTTCCCAGGGGGGACAAGTGGATTTAACCACTGATAGTTGGAGATGGGTGGTTGCTTGGTGTGGAGCACTTGGTGGGAAGGAAGCCTGGCGTATCTAGCAGCAGAACTCACCGATACTGGAGCCAGGCTGTACCCTGCAAGGCCCAGGCTACAGTCTGTGTCTCTTGGACAGGTCGGAAGGGCTGTGAAGTCAACGGAACTTTCTACCAGGTAGGAACCACTGGTGCTCAGGCCTCACGGCCTACAGGGACTGAGTTCCCACTTGGGGCTCCCCACCAGCCCTTTGGAGCTCGGGTGGACATCTGAGAGGCCGAGGAGCTCTTGAGCTTCTGTAGATCCTGGCACAGAGCTTCCGTCCAGATCCACAGCCCAAGCCTCTGTAGACATAGCTCAGAACAGTGCAGGTAAAGTTGGCCCCAGCATCCTTGCAGCTGCCATTACCTGATGTCTGGGATCATCAGGACTCTAGTGGCTCTCCGCTCCCTGAAATTGTGCTGAGTATGCCAGCACCTCACTCTCCCAGCTGTACTTTTCCTATGCCAGTTCCCCTAGTGTGTGGTATCTTGGGTCCCCTGACATAGAGAAAGTTATATGTCTGCCCTCTTCCCTGTGACAGTACCTGAATTACAGTCTCTTCACGATGAGCTAACACCAGGGATCATCTCCTAGGGCAACTGGCCAGTAAGAGTACAGGGAAGGTCTGTTTCCAGCCTGAGCCCACTAATGCCCAGCCCTGATTCTTTCCAGCCCGGTGCTGTGGTCTCCTCTAGCCTATGTGAAACATGCTTGTGTGAGGTGTCCAGCAGTTCACTTTCAGATGTCTTTGTGATCAGTTGTGAGATTGAACTCTGTAACCCCCAATGTCCTAAGGTGAGTGCTGGTTCCACCTCTGCTCTCATTACCCTGTGCTAATGGCCTGAAATCAGGCAGCACACCATTCTTCCTGCAGGGCTCTGAGTACCAGACCAAGCCAGGGCAGTGCTGTGGCCAGTGTGTGCCAAAGACCTGCACCTATGAAAACAGCAACAATTCTACCTCCTTCTACCTCGTGAGTAACTGTGACTATGCTAGGTGACCTCAGAAAGGGGAATAGATAGATGCTGGGTACAGCAGACCACAGGTCTGCAAAAGCTCTACACAGGATGGGGCAAAGTTACAATACTCCCCAAAGAACTATAAAGTCCCTGGCCCAGGAACAGAAAGCATGAAACAGATAGCATTTGTGAAGTGAGCAAACATGGTCCTGGGGGCACTGCACCCTGAGTGGACTAAATCCTGGGACTCAGGGATGATCAGGCAGGGTGCTGGGAATTCTGGTTTGAATAGGCAGGGTTTTAGAACCCTGAGAGCACTTTGGAAGCCAGATCTGGCAAACAATGCCTGGCCAAAGCCAGTGTGTCCTTGGAAGTTAAGAGGCTGTGGGGAGACCAAGGATAGTCACTCACTATGCAGGCTGGGCCTCCTTTCAGCCTGGTGAGTCCTGGGCAGAACCTGGGAACCCATGTGTGACTCATAAGTGTGAGAAACTCCAAGATGTACTCATGGTGGTGACAACGAAGATAGAGTGCCCTAAGATCAACTGTCCACAGGTAAGTCCAGGCTTCCCCACTCCAGCCAAGGAGGCGGCTCACCTGGAGATGAGGGGGAGGGCTACTGATGCACAGCCAGCAAGCTTATCGCCTCTAGTGGAGGAGTTTCCTACTCCTGTTGGCATTTGGCCTCATGTCTGATTCTTTCATTTCTCAATGCCTCATCACCCCTGGCATTCAATGACCCGTTGTTGCACAGGGCCAGGCTCAGCTGAGAGAAGATGGTTGCTGCTACGACTGTGTCATACCCCAGCAGAGTAAGTGGGGATCTGACAAGGAAGGGGCTGATCCCAGCCTGTGGTACCCAGGAGATTACTGGACAGACACTGACACTCTGTTTCATTTCCTGTTCTCCCAGAATGCACGGTTCACCAAAGACAGCAGATCATCCATCAGCAGAACTGCAGCTCTAAGGGTCCAGTGAGCCTCTCCTACTGCCAGGGCAACTGCGGGGACAGCACCTCCATGTACGAGCCCCCAGAGGTCCCCAGGGAGCCCCAGGGGATAGTGTTCAGAGATGCAATTGGTGGTAGGGGTGGAGTGGGGTATATGGTACACTAGGGCCCAGAAGCAGGGCAGACAGAGGAAAAACCAGGAGTGTGAGAAAATGGGTGTAGAGTTTCTAGAGGAGACCCTTTTAATTTGAGAATCCCAGAGTGGTGTCAGCAGGATTCCAAGGCCCTTGGGCTATACTGACTACTTTAAAAGCCGTATTTCTATTTGTGGAAGTATCTCCGAGATACAAGCCCCAGTTACTCAGCAATGAGGTGCTGTGCATTTGACTGCAGACTTAGGACACCTGGTGGCCACGAGCAGCTGTGGCAGAAACATTTGTCCCAGGGCGATTGGCAATTGAAGGCTTTAGGGTCTTGGAACACAGGTTGACAAGGACCTCAGGAGCTTGGCACTGTGCCTGCCGGACACAGAGCCTGTGGCAGGTGCAGGCAGCTCCCGGCAAGGGCCGGTGCTGAGCAGATCGACCTACAGGTACTCGCTGGAGGCCAACACATTGGAGCACAAGTGCGAATGCTGCCAGGAGCTGCAGACCTCGCAGAGGAACGTGACTCTGCACTGTGACGATGGCTCCAGCCGTACCTTCAGCTATACCCAGGTTGAGAAGTGTGGCTGCCTAGACCAGCGGTGCCATGCTCCAGGTGACACAAGCCACTCAGAGTCTTCAGAACCAGAGTTCAAGTCCAAGGGAAGTAAGGAACATGGCCAGCAGTCAGCATTCAGGGCTAGTGAGGAGGTGTTTGGGCCTTCCCAGTAAACAGAAAAGCACCGTTGTCCCAACGCACCACCAAGTAGGCCTCCTGAGGCCGGCAGGACATATACTTTTGTTCAAATGCCTTGAATTCTAGACCTTCTCCCTACCCACCACTTCTTCTTCAAGAGGGACATCGGCTCCAGCTGTTTTTGAAGGTGGGAGAGGCCCCTATCCACCATTTAGGAGCATCAGGGTGATAGAAAGAACTTTCTCTGGAAAGAACTTCATTATCACTAAAGGCTTCCACGAATGACAGTCACTTGACTGCAGGTGTCAGCTGCTTGGCCTCACTTTCACCTCAGCCTTGAACCTGTGTTCCCCCTACCTCCCTGCCTCAGGAAATGACCAACATGATTTTATAAATACATTCAGAGCATTTGTGGATTCTCTGTGTGTGTGTGTGTGTGTGGTTTTTGTTTTTGTTTTGTTTTTTAACATATCTGTAGATACTTGAACTGAGCAAGGACAAGCCTGAACTCCAGGCAGCTTATACTTCAAGCTGTTCACTAGGGGCCTGGAAGTCCAGCGAGAGCCACTGGGGTGTCCCTTGCCTCTACTTGCTGAGAGGATAATGTCCCAAAAGGTGACAGTCACTACACAGAAGCTAATGAGAGCAAGGCTGATTGATGCTCAGAGTCAGAAGCATCCTGGGAGAGGACTAGGAGGGAGAGAGTAAATGAGTGAGTGAATTAGTGAATGAGTAAGTGGTTGGATGGTGGGAGAAGGAGTGAACAAATGAGAAAGTGAGTGGCTGAGTGAATGAATGAACAGATGAATGAGTGAATGAGCCAGTGAATGAATAAATGAATAAGTGGATTAATGTGTGAGTTGATGAAGGCAAGGGGGCCCAAGTGGCTGATTGAATGAGTGGATAATGAATACGTGCACGAATGTGTGAATGAATGAGAGGGGCCTGGAGGTGACCAGGCTGAGTAAAGCAAGTTTGGATAGCCCACTGCCCGACAGGCCTGCAGTGGAGGCTGAGTCACCCACAGGCAGTCCGGGATTGTGCATCTACCACGCTCCAGTGCTCTGGTGCTCCAGACCTCGTCAAAAGCAGACAGACACACTGAGGGCAACAGGGCGAGTATTCCTAGAGCAGGCACTAGGGATGGGGGTGAAATGTCAGCTTTTTGGACTCAGATATTTGCTAGGAGGTTGGAACTACAACTTGACAGGACAAGAGATAAAAAAGATAGACCTTGTTGGGTCCCTGGAGACATCCTGGGGCTCAAGATGGTCCTGTGGTTTCTGGACATGTGTGGAGTGAATAGAATGGGGTGTGGTCAGATTCTTTCTTATGTATACAGTGTTCTGTCTGCATGTACTCCTGCAGCCAGAGAGGGCACCAGATCCCATTATAGATGGTTGTGAGCCACCATGTGGTTGCTGGGAATTGAACTCAGGACCTCTGGAAGAGCAGCCAGTGCTCTTAACCTCTGAGCCATCTCTCCAGCCCAGTCAGATTCTTTCTAAATGTCTCTGGTGTGGCATGAGAGGAGGAACATAGTTTTCACGCAGGTCTTTGTTTTACCCAGCATAGTGAACATGGAAACCCAGACTCATGTATCCAAGCCCGGCCTCCGGGAACTCAATGTCCGTTGTTTCTATTTTATACTGCCTCACATACAAGAATCAGGCTCAGCTGGGTCTGGCCTGGGGCCCAGGGGCCTGCAACCCTTCATGGCCTATCGGGAAACCAACCCGGAAACCAACTTTCAGGACTTCACTTGTGTTTTTCAAAGCCACCATAAGGTGGTGCAAAGCCCAGTTCTGCACCTTGTAATGTTCTGGATCTGGGCTTTTGTTCGTGGGTGGACTAGCTTTTGAGAACATCACAAAGCAGAACTGAAGCCTTAGAGGGGACAGGAGTGTCCCAGGGTCTCAGGGTGGCAGGGTCTAAGGATAGTGTAAGGACAGCCCTCCAGTTCTTCCTAAGCATTCCCACCGGACAGGCAAGCTCTGGGTTCAGCTAGAGAACTACAGTCCTTCCACCTGTCTGCCTGCCCTGCCAGCCAAGGCCTGGGCTGGTCACCAAAGGCACCTTCAGGTCCATCCTGCCTGAATGTAGTCTTCAAGTGTAGGAAATCGGAGACCCTCTCAGGCCTCTAAGTCACCAAGGGTTTTTTTCCAAAGGCAGGGCTCACAATATGCCTGGCATTGGGTTTCAGGCAGAAAAGTCCTATTGGCATGATATCAAGTGTTCCAGACTCCCCATAGGTGAGTCCTACAACTGCCTCACTCACTTGAGCTGTTTATTTCCAGAGGTATGGGATACTTCAGGGCTTGATACCAATGCTGAGAGGGGCACTCCCTGCCTAAGATCCTGTGACCTTTTGTGCAGGCAGGAAGTATATCCTGTGAACACTGAGGCTGGCTGGCTTCGTAGGTCTGCTCTGCTGCCTACTTACCCCACGGACCTCTTAGTGACTGCCAGTCCCTAATCAGTGTCATTGCCCCTGGAGAGGATCAGGTATCCCAGAGAGCCGCCTCTTCCTCTCAGGTGGGGTAACGTGGTGATCACTAATCCTCAGCTCTTGAGTACCTGTAGGTTGAGGTCCTCCCTCTGCGTCACTTCTGCCTTGGCAGGTGTGCTGGCAGGAAGCAACTGGATCGCATGCCCCAAGGTGGGAGTGGCTACCCTCCTTACCTGTACACCCTGCCCACCACAGATGCAGCCAGATTGTGCAATGCATTGTTTCTGGGAAGAGCCAAAGAGCTGGACAGGGGCCCACATGCACCTTGGTGGTAGTCTTCACCCTGACACAGGGGTAGCCCCTCGACCTCACACTCAGACTTTACATGGAAGGAGACAAGAAAACCTTTCACTGCTGAAATATCTGAACAAGGCCCCATAGACGTGGGCCAGCCCCAGCTGCTCCAGAAGGCATGAGCTCTTGAGAAGGACTAAATTTGGGAGCCTTGTAGAAGGCACAAAGTTGAGTTCCATTCTCCATGTTTGGGGAGAGAAAAGTTGAGGACAGGATGGACAGAGGGCAGGGTAGGCTCCTCCTGACCCCTCACCTAACCACCCCCCCAGCACCTTGCTTTCAGAAACAGTGGGGCACCTGCTTGGTCTGAGGCCAGAGCCAAGGTGCAGTTCCCTGTGACTGTCCTGGGAAGACAGTGAGGAGGGAACATTTGTCTAGGGGGTCTATGGGCAAGAGGAAGCAGCACAAAGCTGGGGGGGGTGTAGTCCACCTAGGGTCAGAGGTGAGAGGCCTCTTCGAGTCCAATTAACCCATGGTCTTCTAAAGGTTAAGCTAAGGATGGTTGGTACTTGAGGCCGTGCTGATGTCCAGAGGTGGGCTCAGTGCTTCTAGAGTCAAGCAAAAAAGTACTGCTGACCACCAGTCCCATGACAACATGATCAGAAGTGGACCCTTGAGCAGACACGTGTGGACCTGCTCAGCCACCATCTGCCATAGTTGTCCTACTTCCACCCCAAAGAGGCTGTTCAGATACCCAAACCCACCCAATATGCCATGCTTAGGCCTCCCTTTGAGGCCCTCATTGCTGAGTAATGGGTTTCTGGGGCCTGATGGAGATGCCAGGCAGAGCACAGGCATGCAAATGTCCCCAAGACAGAGCACAGCTGACACAGCTGTGTGAACCCATCTTCTTCCAAGACAAACAGCTCGGGGCTCTGTGACAGCTGCCCTCAAGCAGTGGCCAAGCCCACTTTACCATCAGCAGGTCCCCAGGCCTGTGCCCAGCTCAGGCCCACCTGACAATATCCTTCTGTAGTATCTCAGCCCATTTCCTCCATGAAGAGTGCAAAGTGCTCTCTTGCAGCCTTAGAGGTGCAAACTCTAGCAATCTTAGTCTGAGCAGGGGATACTGAGGGGGATAGATGTGTCTAGGGGCACCTGCCAAGACAGCCTCATTCTACTCACACTCTGGCTCCATTCTCTTCCTTCCACCCAGAGGAGCTCTCACAGGGCCCAGAAAGCACCACTTCAGCTGTGTTTCGTGGAGTGGGGTAGCCCCCGAGGATCCCAAACCTCTGATATTTCCCAGATAGGAGGGACACCTTACCTCACATAGTGAAACACAGCCCAGAGGGTCAGCTGTTTCTGCCATCTCTGGACTTGGATATCTTCCTTCATCCCAGCCAGATCCACCAGGATGGGGGTGGCGCAAGCTTCCTCCCCATATGGCCTTGCTCAGCATGAAGCCGGGTCTGGGGTTTTCTCTGTAAGTAGATCAGTTTCCTACTGACCCACTGCCAGACAAGCTTCCACAGTCTGAGGCTGTGCCCATCTTCAGAAGGCAACACCTGAGCCTCAAGGTTCCACAAGAGATGAGTACCCCTGAGTCTCCCTTGCCTGCTGGGAACCCTCAGGGGCACTGGGAAGAAGTCCTCCAGTAAACCATGTACCCATAATCTACTTTGGCCTTAGTTCCTAGTACCCTGCTAAGGTGGCCATGCTGGGACCAGAACCTGTGTTGGTTTAGGAAGTCCCTGGCAGCTGTCTGAGAACTGGGATGTTAGACAGCTGTACTGAGATTGTATCAGCACCTCCAAAACAGTCTCCGCAGTAATGATTGGGATAGTTTGCAAGTTCTGCTTTTAGAGAGCTCAGTGCCATTGCTCCCTTGTTTGCCTCTGGGGGTGTGTCCAGTCATACCACAGGTCCCAGGCTGATGTATGGATGTATGCTCAGGCTCACCTGGACAGGCTTAGCCCAGCAGGAAGGAACTCCCTCCACCTCCTCTTAGACAGGGACACTTTTACCCCTCTTCTTAAGGAGGGATGTGGTAGTAGCTCTGAGCTGACCCACCTGTGGGCTTCAGCTGGCACCTCATTTCCAAACATAGGAGTGTGGGCTGAACCGGCAAGAGACCTTGTGACTAAGTCACTCCTTCAGGTCACCATTGTGGCCTTTGGGCTTTCTCATGACAATGCTGGTGACAACTCAGAACATACTGGCCTTAGGCAACTCTGACCCCGTGCCCCCAGGAGCATGGACTAACAACTAATGTGCTTCCTCCTTGCTTCTTTCCAAACACTGGCTATATCCCTGCTGTGGGGTGATATGAGAACCCTGGGACAGGAAGCATCTGAATGTGGTAGTGGGGGCATTTTCTGGGCCTATGTCTCCTACAAGAGACCAGTTGTGCAGGTCAGGTTGTGCCTCCCTTTCCCAATGCTCAGACCTGTATGGGTGTGTCCTTTGGCTAGGTTGGGGCTCCATAACCCAGTCACCACAGGGGCTCTGTAGCTAGGTGGTATGAGCTTGTTGGAGAGAGGCCAGTGCAGGCTGGGTGTGGGTATCAAGCTGGCCTTGATACCAGGCATCTCTCTCAGCACAGGGCCATGGGGGGAAGGAGGCCATAGGCCTCTCAGCAAACCTCGCGGGTAGCGAGTCAACAACAGGGATCCTGGAGAGAAGGGAAGGGCCTGTTTGTCCACTTGGCATCTCTGTTCAGGGACAGGACACTGAGGCCCACTTTTGTTTGCCCTCCCTCAATCCGTCTAATCCTGAGCAAACCTGGTGGCAGGGGGCTGCTTCTCACCTTTCTCTCTAGACCAACCCCACACACACCCCAACTTGTCATCAGTGCCAACCTGGGCTTCCCAACTGCTCAGAGCCACCACAGGGCTTTGGCCCTGTGTAGGCATGCTGGAAATGGGAAGGGACACTAGGCTGTGGCTGGGGCACCTGGAACACCTGTTCTATCCATTGGCTGTCTCAGATTCCTGGAGTTCATCCTGGAGACAACTGGTCCCCTTTCCTCTTCTGAGTCCCTGCTGTCTTCCTGGCTCTTGTTTACACCTCATCAGCTACGTGCAGGTGAGGTTTGTGGCTGCTCCTCTCTGCCCTCCCACCCACCTATTCTTCACATCACAGCTAGCACAGGGCATTCTGAGGGACTTTTTAATATTGATAGGGTATGGATTTCCAGGTATTTTGCAAAAATAGAACAAGAGCTCCCATGTGCTCCCTTCCTGGGTTCACCAATGTGTGCTTTGCTCTCTGCGTCACCTTTTGCTTACGCACGCTGTATGTACAAATTCCTTCTTTCTGAACCACCAGAGTTTAAGAAGTGTGCCCTTCGCATGATAGATATGGGTGTGCCCCCTTGGAAACAGGGTGGGGGTGTCACACCAGAGGAGTGACCTTAGTGTTTCTTTGTTTCTTCTTTTTGTTAAAGGCAAGAGGCATCAGATCGCCCACAGCTGAGATTATAGGTGGCTGTGAGCTGTGCTACATGGGTGCCCAAAACAGTGTACACCTGACCACAGTGCCACCATTCAGACCTGTGGGACTTCCACCACGTGGCTGCATTTGTCATCATAGCTCTTCACTCCTGTCCATATTGAGCCTCTCATCTTATCCTCTGAACCCCACATCCCAACCTGCTCATCTCTGCTAAGGCCAGGCTACCCCGCTGTTGAGAGCCACTACAAGGCTTTGATTTAGATTTGTCATAGCTATTGCCCCACAGCCAGAGTCACAGAAGTGTGTTATGTAGTTCCTTCCATCTGGGATCTATCCCGGGCAGAGGCGTCAGATCATCCACAACTGGGATTATAGGTGGCTGGGAACGTTGTGTTACCTGAGTGCAGGTCCTCGGCAGGTACAGTACATGATCTTAACCCCTGAACCATCCCTCCAGCCCTGCCTCTGTGTTTCCTGGCCTTTATCTTTGGAGGGGTGCAGGCTTTTACACAGAACCCCAAATCTGTCTTCCCACGTTAGGTTGGATGTGCTCCTGGGCAGGGATATGAGTTCAGCCTAGTCCTCCCTCCCACTCAGGTCCAGGGATGCAGCCCCCTAATTGGACTGTCACTGGGATATTTGCCTTTGTCACTTGGCTCAGGGCTTCCCTAGTGAGAAGTTGCACCCATGGGATTAATAAGTTAAACCTGTGGGATATGTGGGGACCATCAATGTCCTTTCTGACTCTGCCTGAGTAGCATCCATCAGGATTTTCTGATCCCTTTCCTTATTCTTATTGTCTCTCTTCTGGAGGAAAGGCTTTCTCTTTCATCCTATTTATTGTGGCGGAAGTTAGCTCTCTTTAGTGAATTAGTATGCAGATCAGCTTGTATCTGACAGCACATAAAGGAGAAGCTTGGCATCCCTTGGACTGGGGGCCGAGATGGGCAGAGCTCATCAGTTGAGGCCATAGCTCTATGAGAAACATGAAATGCTTTGTGGAAGGGGCGTGGCCAAGAAACCACACAAGCCACAAATGACATGGGTTGCTGTGAGAAGCCACAGGACTGCTGGACATCACAAGAAATCTTGTGGGCCCTCAAGACCTCCAAGGATTGTGAGATGATGCTCTATATAAACCAGAGAGCTCCATGCGGTGCTCTCTTCTTCCTGTTGTCCTTTCGGACAGAGAAGTCAACGCATGCTGGAGAAGTATACAGCAAGGTATTCCATTCATCGGCATTGAGGCCACAATGGTCATAAGCTGAGAGGCGGAGTTCAAGATAAAGACTTTCACCGCAAGTCACAAAAGGTGGGTAAAGTTTGTGGAGGCTGCGGTGAGGAACTAGACCATGAAGCATACGTGGACTGAGGAGACTATAGAAATGAGTCTCAGCTGATGAAGGAAGCCAAACTAAAGTTTAGCGGTTGAGACTGACCTTGTAAGCCAGCCACAATCTAGCTCTTGAAATAAACTGACCATAGGAACTGGTAAAGTTAGGCCCAATGGATGCTAAGCTTGAAAGGAACTGCCTGTTGGAACTGCCGTATCCAGATTGCCAAAATCAAGTTATGCTACATGCACCTATGCTAAGAATATTAAATTCTTTTAAGGAAATTAAAATAGGGTTGGTTAGGTATTCTTAGTTATAAGTATTAGGTTTTAGGTATTAGGTATTAGGTGTTTGGTAAGTACTAATAAATATAAATGTTTTAAATAAAAATTTTCTGTTACAATTTATTTTTTATTTTTATTTTTAAGAATTTTATACATATAAACAATGAAATACGATCACATCTAGTCCCTATTTCCCCCTCTAATCCCCTCCCCCAACTTCATGTCTCTCTCTCTCTGAGAACTCACTAAGTCCAGTTAATGATGTTCATATCTGCATGGGGTGGGGTTGCCACTGCAGTGTGGGAAGCTTACCAGTGACCACATCCTTATAGAAGAATGATTCTCCCTCTCTCAGGTGTTATCAACTGCCACTATCTCCTAAGTAAGGGGTAAGATCCCATCTGTGCCAGAATTTTGGCTGGCTCCATCTTGTGCAGATAACTGTAACTGCCGTGAATTTGTGAGTGCCGCCGCTATGTTGTATTCATTTCAGAGGACAGGACGGCATTTCACAGCTCTCCTTCCATTCCTTTCCCTCTAACATTTCCCTCCTTTTCCGATGTTCCCTGAGCCTCAGTAGTGGGTGGAGCTATGGCTGTCCTGCTTGGGGCTGAGCACCTAGTCTCTGGTCCACAGCACTGTGCCTATCGATGTAGCTCTCCATGGACTGTTATCTGCTATAAAAGGAAGCTTCTCTCTCACCAAATTTCTGAGGAGCCCGGTCTGTCAGCATCTGGAGCTAGGTGGACATCAGAAGTTTGGGCTTTATTTTTTTTATTTATTCATTTATTTCAGCACAGATTCACAAATTTTCATTTTCATAATTTCTAAAGGAATTAATCAGTCAGAAAAATAGCATACTGAACAACTTTGTACTCCTTACTTAATAGAAATGCCAGGATCTGGCAAAAGCAAGAAGACTTTGCCTAAACTAACTTGTCCGGAGCCAGAAATGAAGCAAAGAATGAAGAAGAATCCATCTCCAAAACAGTGTCACAGTTCTGTGCTTACGCCCTGGCAGATCTGGTGCTGAACACCAAGGTCCTGCCTTCTCCATCTTCCCACAGCCAGGAAGAGCAAGCAGATGGTACTTGAAGGGTACTGTGTGCATGTGTTCTGGCCTGCGTCACTGCCCCTATTCTACCTGACTGGAAATTGGTGTGGGGAGAGCAGCTTATACAGTTTATAAATGCTTCTAATGATCACAGGCCCACAGACTTCTGGGGGAAAGAATACAGCTGGGTATTTG
>CAJQZJ010032885.1:1302046-1312212 GCA_907164525.1 Lophiomys imhausi
CACACACACACACACACACACACACACACACACACACACACACACACTTGCAAATACATGAACACATGCATTCATACCATGTGAGACAAGGACAGGGTTTCTCTGTGTAGCAGCCCTGGCTGTCCTGGACTCACTTTGTAGACTAGACTGGCCTTGAACTCACAGAGATCTGTCTGCCTCTGCCTCCCAAGTGCTGGGATTAAAGACATGTGCTACCATGCCCTGCCAACAGTATCTTTTGTGATAACTTCAAAAGCCACCTAAATTCATATGGATGAGACCCCAAGATGGTTCTAGATATGTGAAAAGAATATGTATATTATATGTAATATAAAATGAATAATATTTACAACCAAAACAGTGCCATGCCATCATGGGGAAAAGTAAATAGCCGGGGCCTAGACATGAGTGCCCAGAGGCAGGCTCTTGTTGCTTATTGTTGGTTGATGTGTGTGTCAAGAATACCGGGTCCAGACAAGCAACATCTGCTTATCCTAATATAAGAGATAGATAGGGCCTCTTCAAAAACCTCAAGAGATCTGCAGAATATGGCATTCAAAGATGTTCGCTTAACTTTAAATCTTTTTGATATCGAGACATGTCAACTCCTGACAGCACCCCCTATTCTACTCCAAGTAGAAGATGAGCATCGAAGAATCTCCAGTGTGAGATGGTTGAATTAGTGGCAAGCCTATCTCTTGGCAGAAAAAAACCCTTGCTCCAACTGTAGACAGAATGCTGTCCAAAAAGGACAAAACTTGGAAGCAGGTAAGTCGACAACCTAGCTCTGCCAAGACAGGGTAGGCAAGTCCTTCATAATTCCTGCTCTACAACCAATGTCTGTCAGAGAAACAGGGCCAAACGACTGAAGATAGATGCTGTAATGTATGGAGAGAAAATGGGAACTGTCCAGGCAGCCACGGGTATGTCATTTCTTAGTTTTGGAAGCTGCAGGCCCTGCATTTCCTATATAATCAGACATATTTATCCCTCTCAGGTCTCTGAGGTGGTTGAAGAATAGATAGCTAGAGTCTCATAATTAAATTTTGAGTTGTTTAGGAATCAAGAAAGTGCCCTGGATCTAAGAAGATGTTTCTAAAATTGTGATGCAAGTTAGTATGAAAACTGAGTTAGATATAGAACTTTAAACTCATGGAGATGGTTAGATAGTAGAATGTTAAAGTCAGGGGCCAAATACATATGGACTGGACAATGGGAATGTATGCTAAGCCATATAACTCTTATAATTGTGGCCTAATTACCTCTGTTGTTGTGAATTGTATTTGTTATTATAAGAGAAAGAGCCATTTATTGAACTGAAAGGGGGAGCCGTTGGGGGGGAAAAGATATATCTTAAACTTTAAAAAAAAAAAAGGATGGGGATGGGTGGGTTGAGGCGGAAGACGGTGGGAGGATAGGACTGGATGGGGGAGTAGGGAGGGGATTGCTATTGAGATGTAACTTGAAGAAAACAATTAATTAATTAATTAAAAATAACAACAACAACAACAACAAAAAAGAATACCGGGTCCTTTTGACAGATGGTGCTGTACAAACTGGATAGATAGAAATAGGCAGAAGCAAAGGAATGAAGTTGGACCCTAACCTATCATTAGTAGCACAATGACCTCCGAGTAGTTCAAGGGCATAAACATCAGAGCCAATGAGCCAATATTAGGAAGTGCTAAGAAGAAAACAGAAAACCCTTCAAACCATTGGCAATGACTTACGCCCATGGCTTTTTTTTTTTTTTTTAGACAGTCTCTTTATGAAGCCCTGGCTGATCTGGAACACTTTTTGTAGACCAGGCTGGCCTTGAACTCACAGAGATACAGTTGCTTCTGTCTCCTTAGTGTGGGATGAAAAGAATGCACCACTATGCCCAGGTTGTACAACAAATTTATGTAAAGTAATGTTCTAAGCTTTTACTATTATAAAATCAAAGCATCAACTGGCTATAAAAAATGTCAAAGATGTTCTATGTCCTTCAGTATCAAATATTCAGCCAAGATGCAATTCTTTATGCAAAAATAAACAAGCATACCTTCGGTTAGAGGGACAGCTCAGCAGTTAGGAACACTTACTGATCTTCTAGAGGACAAGAGTTCAGCTCCTTCCACCTACATCAGGAAGCTCATAACTACTTGTAATTTCAGCTCCAGATGCTGGACACCCTATTCTGGACTCTGGGGCCATTTGAACACTACACTCCACACACAAATAAAATAAAATTAAATATTTAGTAAAACCCAAGCAATCCATTAGCATGTAAATTTGTATTAGAGATAATACATGGTAACATTATATTCACACCCAAGAATTGTTTTTAAATAAGTTTACTTATGATTTATCATCAGTAATTATTTGATTTTAACAGATTTTATATAGCCAGTATCATATGTTACATAGGTGCAAAGATTTCAAGAATGGAAAGAGTCTGTGGAGCCAAAGCTCAGAGAAGGAAAGAAAACAGAAAAGCAAAATTTCATCAAATTTTAAAACCTTTTACCTTTTTTCAGACACACACACACAACCTTTTTCAGAGATGGTGTCTCAAGTAGCCAAGCTGGCCTCAAACTCTCCAGTGTCTCTGAGGCTGGCCTTGACCTTCTGATCTTCCTGTCTCCAATTCCCAACTGCTGTGATTACAGATGTGAACTGCCATACCTACTTTATGCAGTGCTGGGAATGGAACCCAGGGCCTTCTTCTGATGCCAGGCAAGCACTCTACCAACTGAACCAGAGCTCCAGTCCAAAGGCAGTGGTTAAGATCACTGGTTACTCTTGTAGAGGACCCTGGTTTGGTTCCCAGCACACACATACAGCTCACAATCATATTTAACTCTAGATCCAGGGGATCTTCTGCCCTTTTCTGGCTTACAAGGCTACTGAATGCTCCTGGTACACAGACATATGTGCAGGCAAACATTCATATGCATAAAATAAAAATAAATCTTTTTTCTTCAAGTATGAAAAGATAGGCATAGAATAGGAAAATGGCCAATCACATGCTGGATAAATGATTAATGTCTAGAATATGTAAAATATTGAACAACAAAATCAACAAGACTTTTGGGAGAAACAAAACCAAGAAATCCAAGTTCGTAATAGACAAAGGACACAAAAGACAATTTTTTTCAAAGAAGGTGTATAACGATGGTTCAATGAGCACATGAAAAGTTTCCTATTGTCACTGACAGACAGGGAAAAGTAAGCCAAGCCATGAGTAAAAACTACCTCACACCATCAAGGTGGCTTCTATCAGAGGGAAAAATTAGGAGTACAGGGTTGAAAAACTTACAGATAGTCTGGAGCCTCACACATGCCTGGTGGGAATCTAAATGATATAACTGCTGAGAAAAAATAGTCAGGATGTGTCTTAGTTAGGGTTTCTAGTGCTGCAAGGAAACACCATGACCAAAAGGAAGGACAGAGAGGAGAGAGTTTATTCAGCTTCCACTCCCACAGCACTGTTCAGCATTGAAGGAAGTCAGAACAGGAATTCAAGTGGAGGCAGGAGCTGATTCAGAGGCCATGGAGGGTACTGCCTACTGGCTGCTTTCTCTGGCTTGCTCAGCCTGCTTTCTTATAGAACCCAGGACCAACATCCCAGGGATGGCTCCACCCACAATGGGCTGTGGAGTCCCCATCAATTACTATTTAATCAGTCTGGAGATATCTTAGAAAACTTGGAATAGCTCTACCTCAAGACCCAGCCATACCACTTCTGGGTGTACATCCAAATGATTCCTCACCAAGTCACAAGGAAGTTTCCTCATCTGTGTTCATAGCAGCCAAACTGGAAACAACCCAGATGTCCCTCAACCGAAAAATGGATTAAAAAACTGTGGTACATCTACACAATGGAATACTACTCAGCCATCAGAAACAATGGAATCTTGCAATTTGCAGCCAAATGGATGGAACTAGAGAAGCTCATCCTGAATGAGCTAACCCAGACCCAGAAGGATCCACATGGCATCTATTCACTTATAATAGTAGTACAGGATAACTATACTACAACAAATGAACCAAGGGCAACAGGAACACAGACTTTGTTTTCTATCAATGAGACACTTTGCCCTAGTGGTGCTGCCTTGTAGGCCCCCATTGTATGAGGAGGCTCTTGGCCCTCATATGACTACTGAACTGGAGCGGGGGACTGATATGTAGGGACACTCCACTCCAGAGGAGTGTTATGGAAGGGACAGGGGGTAGAGGATGGGATGGTGGGACTGGGAAGAGTGGAAAGAGGGCACTGTGATGAAGATGTAACCTGAAGTAATAAATAAATATTTTTTAAAATGCCTTACAGCTGGATCTTATGGAGGTATCTTCTCCATTGATGTTCCTTTCTTTCAGATAATTCTAGTTTGTGTGTCAAGTAGACATAAAATTAGCCAGCACAACAGTGTCCTCAAAAAGTCCAATAGAGAGACCATGAAAAATGCCCACACAGTTCAGCAACTTCCCCTCCTAGTCTTTATCCAAAGGACTAGAAAGGATTGATTCAGATGCCTGGGCATCAGCATCTGTGGTTGTACTAGTCACAGCAGCCAAAGGCTAGAACAATCCGTAGAAATCCATCCACAGATAAATAGACCAACCACACAGTGGACTATTACTCAGTCTTAAAGAGGGAATAAGTTTTAGCACATGCCACTGCATGGATGAACCTGGAGTACAACATATTCAGAGAATTGAACCAGTCACACGAGGACACATGCTGCAGTATTCTCTTCTTGTGAGGCCTCTAGAACCATCAGAAGATGAAGGATGGGCTGTCAGGGCTAAGGGAAGTGAGATGGAGAGTCTGTGGTCAATGGAACTCAGATTTAGTTTGGGGAGATGGAAAATTGTGGAGGTAAGATGGTAAGGTGCTTTCACATCACTGAACATGCTTCATGCTGTGTGCTTAGGTGTGGGGAACATGGGACATTTTGTGTAATATCCACCTACCACACTCCAATATTATGTAGTCCCATTTAAATGCTCGTGTTAATATCCTCAATTCTTCCAACTAGAGAAGAGCTCTGAAATCCCTCCTTACCTGACCAGCCCACTTCCCTTGCTTCCTGACTGTATGCCCCAGTCCTAGGCACACCTTTAAAGGCTCCCTAAACCGGCTAATCCCTGCTCCAGGGCCTATGCTCTGATGATCAATCCCGGTATCACCATTCTCTAATCCTCAGGAGGCTGTCTGTCACCTACCTGTCCCTATTCAACAAGGTGACCTTCTCTTGGCTCCTGGGAAACTGTGTTGCTATCCAAAAGAGCCAACCCTGTTGTAGCATTTGAAGTGATCTGTGGCACCAGCTCACAGCTAGGCTCATCCGTTAGGAAAAGGGTATAGAAGGACAGACAAACAGATCAGAAAGCATCTGTATAAGGCCCATGGTGGAAGCCGAGGAGATCAAAGTCCTTGTAGGAGGCAGCGGTGGCCAGGCATGCCCTTGAAGCCTGGGTACAGGGTTGGGGGTGCATACTCAGCCTTTCTCATGTGACGGCAGTGTTGAGTCAAGGCGAACTGTCCAACCCCAGTACCTTCTGCAGTACCTCTGTGCAGCATCTGTGGTAACAGGCTGGAGTTTGGAGGCCAGGACAGCCATGGATTCTCCATTTGTTTCCTCTGTGAGACCAGTCTTGCTAGGAACCTCTGAATGTGCTGGGGGCACAGATCTGACTGTGCCCAAACCAAGAAGCACTGTTCCTAGGATGAGTCAACATGGCCTGTCTGTGGCCCCAGAGAACCTTTGTCCATAGGTACCATGTTCACCCCTGAGCTCTGTGTGACCTAGTGTAGTTCCCTTTGTCCCGGCTGGCCCTGGACTCAGAGACCAGGATGAAGGACAGGGTCCCGCCCCAGGCTCTGTGGTCAAAACCACAGGGCTGGTTCCTGGCATGGCTGAGGCGCCCCCACACACACTCTGCACTCCAGGAGGTGGCTGGCCAGCCACCCGCTCCCCCCTACCCTGCCAAGCAGGAACAACCATGTCCCTCCCGTCTCTCTCCTCCCTGTCCACGGCTTCCAACTCCTTCAACTGTGAAGAGGTAAACTCTGAAGGCTGAGCAAACAGGCTGGGTGGCCACCACATCCGGGATGTCTCAACAGTTGCGACCCCAACAGGCCTGTCACCCTCTGTCCCCAGAGATACACTCAGTGCCAGAAAGAGGACAGGACTTGCGTGGAGGTTGCAGCTCCCTCAGTGTAGTGTGTGGATCTGCTGCGTGCCTGCTGTGTGCTGCTTGTGGGTGCAGAGGCCACAGGCTTTGTTCTGAGTGAGGATGGGCAGGAGAGGGCAATGTCACCTGAGTTGGGGGTGGATGAGGCCCGCTGGGCCCAGCTCAGTGAACACAGGGTGCCAGGTCCTAGGTAGGGAAGAGAAACTGGTAAGGCAGCCAGTTGCCCAGGCAATGGGGTACTCCAGAGGTGGGAGCCCACAGGGTTCTCCTGTTGAGATCAGCTTGTCAGTGAATTAAGGGCAATTCAACAGCAGCTGTTACCCAGCCTGTGAACAGGCCAAGGAGGGCAGGCTTCAGTAGAGGCCTAGGAAAGTCACAGCTGGTGACACAGACTATCTAGGAACGGGATATAGCCTACTCTCCAGACCACCCCTTGGTGTCCTTCAGCAGCATCACTTAGCAGAGAAACTGGACATGAAGGTGGGCATGGCAGAACTGAAGACCCTGGTGGGAAGTATACAGAGCAAAGGTCCTGATGTGCTGATACCAGACACAGCCCAGCATGGCACCAGGTCCCTAAGCGGGAGTTGTCGGCTCCACTCCAGGCCATGCTATGCACATGCACTGGGCGTTAAAAGAAACTGCAGACAAAAGTTAAAAAACAAACAAACAAACAAACAAAAAAAAACAGGTGTCAACCTGGCAACCAGCCTACTAACTCCAGGGACATCTAGGGGCATCTGCCATGACAGGGAAAAAGTGAGCAGACTTTTGACATTATTATTGAGATAAAGTCTGAATGGTGTATTTTTATCCACCCTGACTACATCCAAGGTTGCAGCTCAGCAGCATGCCCAGCTGCCCACATTCACCTCTAGAACTTTCCATCTTCCCAGTGGACATTCTGTCCTCATTAAATACACACACTTCAGCTCTGGTGTCCCATCCTGCTTTCTCTGAGGATCTGACAACTCTAGGCTCCTTCCAGAAGTAGGATCCTACAGGATTCTCTCTTTTGAGGCCAGGATCCTCAAGGTCCATTTATGTTGTGGTTGGCATCAGGATGCCCTCTTTTTAAAAGTCTGTATATTTGTCAGGCTGTGGTGGCGCACACCTTTAATCCCAGGAATTGGGAGGCAGAGGCAGGTGTATCTCTGAGTTCAAGGCAGCCTAGTTTATAGAGCGAATTTCAGAATAACCATCCAGGGCTAAACAAAGAAGCCCTGCCTTAAAAAAAAAAAAAAAAAAAAAAAAAAGGTCTGTATACTTTTCCATTGTAGGGATGGGCCACCGCTTGCTCAGCCATTGTCCAATGTCAGATGCTTGGGGAACTTCTGTTTTAGAAGCCATGGATGGAGCTGCTAGGTCAGAGGTGACCGTCTTAGTCATTGTTTTCTTCTTTTGGGGGGAATCTACCCAAGAGTCCAATTGCTAGGCCATATAACAGTTCTATTTTTAACTTAAGGAAGTGCCAGGCTGTTCTCTAGCAGTGGCCCACTTGGCTGCCCACTGGCTGAGCGGGGTTCCCGCCTCCCCATGTCCTCATCAGCACTGCCTGTGCTCTGTTGTTTGACAGCAGCCGACCTCTTGGTTATGAGACAGTTTAAAGGCTTTTACACGGACTTTTCCCTTTCCCAACATTCCATCTCTAGGAATTTAGCCTCAGCAAGATAAGTACAGGGGCAGTCAGGGAGGGGCTTCCATGGTACTGAAGTCACCTGAACACTATGCCACTCCCCACACCTGGCCCATCCCTAGGAACTTTCTCAGACAGGTCAGATCTGGTGGCTGCATGGCTATAAGAGAAGGAATGTGTGCCTCTAACAGGAAAAAAAATGCTAAGACATGAGCATCCTGCTCTTTGCAGCAGCCTAGAAATGGCGTTGGTGGACTTGCTCATGGTTGAGGAAATGGCTTCCCACAAACCTCAGGAAATCCAAGCAACACAATTGAGAGAGCTAAGCCCTTAGGACTTCCATTTGGGAGGAACAGTAGGGTGAGGGGACTCTGAGTTATTCCCTTGCCCCACTGTGCCCCTGGTATAGGACTCACCAGTTCCATTGGCTGAGGTCCCAGGCGGGTCCAGAGCCCTTGGGACCATTGGCTATTTCCTTTGACAAAGCCCAGAGTTAACAAACTGGCCCTGGGAAGAGGTGGAGTCCAACAGGGAAAGCTGCGGCCTGCCTTGGCCAAAACCAGTATTGGGCCTCATTTTCTCCATGTGCTTGAGCTCAGCAGTGCACAGGAACCCAGAGACTCATCCCTTCCTACAATCTGTGACAGTTCCCCTCTCCTTCCCAGACCCCAGAAGCTACACATAACAGGGATTCTTTCAGAACCATGGCCATCAGAATCCCTGGGTCTCCATTTTCTGTGCTGAGGCATGACCCTTGAAGAGTGGGCCCACTCTCGCAGCCTTGTCCATTCTTTGTTGATCCAGTGCTGAGCACCTTGGGGCAGCTTCCTGGGGTGCTCAGCCCAGGTTGTTGCTCCTTTGACCCTAATCCTTGTAGTGTCCAAGCTCCCAGAGGAGCTGACATAGGGTTGCCTGGCCAAATCCCCACTCCACAGGCCCAGGGCTTCGAATCCAGAACAGCCAGCTCCACTCCCAGGCCAAGCAATAGCTCTTCACTGCCGTGTCTCCTCCCTCTCAGTTCTCAGAAGCCATAAGGGGTGGGGGTACTCTATCTGGTGGCACAGTGCTGCAAATCCTTCCTTCTCCATGGCCTCTTCCTGTCATGGCCCCTCCCCAAGAGCAAACACACGTGGCTGTGCAAGGGAGTAGACAGTGCCTTACATGGCCTAGGAACTGGGCACTGGGCCAAAGCCTTCCACTACATAAGTCCAGGCTCCCAGGGAGCAAGTGGCTTGTCTCAGTCCCTCCTGCCTGCCCTCTGTGCTGCCAGCAGGATGGGCAGCAGGAGCTGGAGCTGGGCTCTGGTCTGGACCTTTGTGGCCTTGCTCATGGTGTGGCCAGCAGGTAAGGCCAAAGCCCCTTGCTCTCTCAAAGCCATCTTCCTAGAGAGATGACCTCCACCTGAGGCTTTCCCCTGCTGTGATAGCAGGCACCTCCCACTGTTCCCAACATCGTGGTCCCAGGTATTGCAGTTCTCTGGACTCTGGACCCTATATGTCCCATACTCTAGCTATGTCTACTCCAGCCTAAGGGTCTGGCTTCAATGGAGATGCTTAGAAGTAGTTAGATTTCCCTAAGCCTTGAGGTATGAACCCTGGTGGAAACCCTAAGACAGTCTTCGCTTTGGAAATGAACAGGAATAGGAGATGAATGAGAGGCTTGTACCAGAATTAGCAGGGACAGAGACTGCTAGTTAGGAAGGGCCCTGACCCCCCACCACTAGGATCACAGGTACCAAGGTGATCTTCATAGAGGCTGAGACCTCCTTGGTGAAGTGGATTCTACCTCCAGGTATTATGGTTGGAGCCAGAACGGATGGATAAGGTACTCAGAGCTGCAGTCTGAACCCAGGGCTCTCAGGCGGGCTGTATGAGCTTGTCAGCTGGGCTGTTCTCCATGCCTGTTTGCTCTGGAGAAAGATGCAATGCTGATACTGTGGACAGTGTTGGAAAGATGGCTCCCAGAGGGCTCAGCAGTAAACAAGCAGGGCTAGCCTGAATCCCCAAGTGCCATGATCTCCCCAGGCTCTGTTCCCCAGATTAGGAGTCTGAGCAGGAGAGAACCTCGGCTCCAGGCTTCCAGTATCTGTTAAAGAAGGCAGTGTGTATGTGTCGGGGAGGGTTCCCCAAAGCCCATTATTTGAGAGCCAGAGAAGTCATGGTTGTTGGTCTTGCTTCTAGGGCTGTCTGATGGCTGCTAACTGCTCCCTTAGGCTATATCTCTATCTATCTATCTATCTATCTATCTATCTATCTGTCTGTCTGTCTGTCTGTCTGTCTGTCTGTCTGTCTGTCTGTCTGTCTATCTATCTATCTATCTATCTATCTATCTATCTATCTATCTATCT
>CAJQZJ010032885.1:1315778-1328279 GCA_907164525.1 Lophiomys imhausi
TGTGTGTGTGTGTGTGTGTGTGTGTGTGTGTGTGTGTGTGTGTGTGTTCCAGGTAGAGGCCCCTGATAGCCACCTCAGAAAGTCTATCTCCTGGCTGTGAGCTATCTCTCCTGCAGACACCAGGCTGACTCATGTACAGTTTGGAAACCTGCAGAAGCTGGATGGTCCTACTGAGCAGTGCCAGGATGCCCCGCCCTCAGCTGTCGACAACTGCACAGATACGGTGAGCATCTTGATCATGGCATAGTGGTCCCAAGGCTGGGGACAGTGCAAGGCCTGAAACAGCCGATATAAGACCGGAGTACTGCTTGGCCCAAGGCTGAGGAACATCCTTGGGTGCCCAGAAGGAGAGGGCTTTCCAGTTCCTGGACAATCAGGGAATGGAAAGCTCCCAGGAGGCTGCTGCTTGGGCCAGAGGGAGGCAGGCCAGGCAGGCTGTCCTCAATGGGCCCAAATGGATCACATTTTTGGTAGACAGACACAATTCATACACCAGGGAACACATGTTCTCTATGTACAGGTGATGTGTGTGGAGGAAATGTGTGCCCACCACCACACATCAGGCCAAAATGGACTCTCAAGGACACTTAATAAGCCCCTCTTGTGAGCAGGGAGGACTCATCCTTTGGATGTGACTCCATGATCCCTGAAACTAGTGGAATACCTGAGTCCTACCTAGATTGTGAAACAAATGAGGATGGTCAAATCCTGGGAATCTTGGCCCCACATTGGTTTATCTGGGGGTGCTGGGGTAGGAAGATGTTCAATGGCAGCACTGAGTCTATGGAGGCCACCTAAGGGTGGGTGTTATCTTTATTTCCTTCTCCTTTGAGCCTACACACAGGGATGCATTCTGCATTCTTCTGGGTGCACAGGCCACAGTTCAGCATGTTTCAGAACTCCAGACTAGGAGGTGGGAGGAATAGAGAGCCCTGGGTCACTACCTTAGAGCCAAGTAGAGCTCTGTACCTAGACAGAAAATTCACAGTGTGAGTAGAAAAAGGTATATGGATGGTGGATGGATGATTGATGGATGGATGGATGGATGGGTGATAGAGTTGATGGATGGATGGATGGATTTGTGGGCGGAAGTAACATCCAGGGAAAAAGGGACTTCCTGTACTGGCTTTGGAGGGACAGGGTCCCCATTACAAGAGTCATGAGAATCCTATTTGAGGTACTCAGCCTCTCTGTGCTCACCAGGAGGACATCTGTCGCCAAATTCTGCTTGGCCCTGCCTTTGCTGAGTGCATTGCCCTGGTAGATGTCACTGTGTACCTGAATGCCTGTGTCCAGGACCTATGCCGCTGCCCCACATGCTCATGTGCCACCTTTGCTGAATATTCTCGCCAGTGTGCCCACGCAGGGGGGCATCCACAGAACTGGAGGAGTTCTGATCTCTGCAGTAGGTATCCTCACTAGGGTATAGCCCAGGGTCTTACTAGGGGCCAGTTTTGAGCATAGAACCTGGCTGGGAAGTCAAGATAAAGAGAACCACTTAAGGGCCACTGAGAGAGGGTGAAGGTCAGGAAGGGAGGAGACAGTGGGCAGAGTTGAGGGGAAGATTCTATGTCCGAGGGCTCTGGTGGACCTGTTAGTTCCTGAGGGGTTGACCCAGCCATGTCCCTGGGCACAGCAAGAAGACATAGGTCCAGAACCTCAGAGTAGGATCTTCTGGAGAGTAGTGGCCTCATGTGGCCATGGATAGAGAAGGCTGTGTGAGAAATGCTGGGTCCCTGTTCTCCAGCTTGCTGCTTTACCCAGCAGATGGTTTTCTGGGATCTCAGTGGACATGGGATCAGGAGGTGGGCGTGGCTCCATAGACTGAAGCGGTCAGTACTCACTTCTTGAGGGTCAAGTGCTATCTCTGTTACAGACTGGACATGCCCTTTCAACATGGAGCACCGGGAATGCAGCTCACCCTGCATGGACACTTGCTCCAATCCCCAGCGCTCTCAACTCTGCGAGGACCACTGCATGGATGGCTGCTTCTGTCCCCCAGGCAGGCCCTATGCCCCTTGCCCTCATCTCCATAGCTACCATTGGGTCATGGTCACCACCAGCATTTGATCCCAGCCTCAGCTGACCCTCTCTATTCCTAAGGGTGATGGGCTCTGCTAGAAGTTGTGTCCCCTGGCTAAGGGCAGAATGGAAACTGATCATCAGCAAGAATAGGTGTCTTGGGTCTCTGAGACCAGGTGGGGAAAGGCCCAGAGGAGCTTATCCCCATCGGTTCAAGCAAAGGCAGCATTCTAGACAAGGGGCCCTTCTCCTGCCTGGGACTGGGGTTGTCTTGGAGGCAAGCTGCCCCATGCTATATGTATAGAAGCATCTGTGTTCACTGCCCCTTCTGCCAGGCACTGTGCTGGATGACATCAGACACTTGGGCTGCCTGTCCCTGGAGCAATGCCACTGCAACCACGGTGGGCACACTTATGCCCCTGGAGAGTCCTTCAACACCAGCTGCAGTTCCTGGTAAGTTTAACAGCCTTCAGGGAGGTATGTGGGGGTGAGGCTTGTCTCTTCCCTGTACTTCCCCTGCTCATGGATTCTCCCACAGCACATGCTTTGGGGGACTGTGGAAGTGCCAGGACCTGCCATGCCCCGGCACCTGCTCTGTGCAAGGCGGGTCCCACATCTTCACCTATGATGAGAAATTCTATAATGTGCATGGAGACTGCAGCTACATCCTGACCAAGGTGCGGCCACAATCCTGGTTCATAGATATGAGCTAGGGTCCTGTGATGGTCAACAGCGGGGGTGAAGACCATGGTGAATCTCTATGTTGGCATGAAAGTCCCAGACCCCAGGATGAGCTGTCCATGGAAAATTGGGGTACCTGAGGATACCTCGAGAACCCCTCCAGGTCTTGAGAGGCTATGCATAAGAGAACTCCACATTCAGCCACACATCTTGGGTTTCTTGACAGAAATGTGCAGATAGCAGCTTCACTGTGCTGGCCGACCTGCGGAAATGTGGAGTGACAGATACCGAGAACTGCCTCAAAGCAGTGACACTCAGCCTCAACGGTGGGGACAGGGTGAGGACTGGGGGCTCTGACTACCATCCCATTCTGGGCTGTGAGTGACGGAGGTAGGGAAGCATACAGAGTGCTGACAGGTCAGAAGCAGCCACCATCCAGGGGGAGAGTCTAGAGACTATTGCTAGGGTAGGCCTTAGCTTCCTTCCTGGTTCTGTCACCGGGTGGATGGCGGATTCTGTCAGAATTATTTCTGTAAGTGGCTGGATGGGACCTGTGGGTACTGACTGTTCCACCATATACCAGGTCATCTGGATCCAGGCCAACGGTGCTGTGTTCATGAACTCCATCTTAACTCAGCTGCCCTTCTCAGCAGGTGTGTGGCTCCCTGGGACAGCAGGCCAGGGCTGGCACCTTTAGTGGGCAGTCAGCTTTCAGCACTAGGCAGAGTCTAGCTCCTGGTGAGCTCTTTGTGGCTTCAGTCATCTCCAGCATTTCCTGAGGGGTGACAAGTTGCTACCCCTGGTTCTGTGGGAACCCTATGTCTAACACCACCACCCATGCCCTCAGAGACAGTTGGCAGTCATTTACGACCCATGCACATTTGGGAACTTTGGGCTTGGGGTTTCCTTAGGTGCCCCACCTCCTGTCCCAGCTAGCACTGTACTGTTTGGTGGGCCAGTTCCCAGCATGTCTAACACCACTCCCCTTACAGCCAACGTCACCATCTTCAGTCCAGCATCTTTCTTCATCATAGTGGAGACAGGCATGGGGCTGCAGCTTCAAGTGCAGCTGGTGCCCCTCATGCAGGTGTTTGTCAGGCTGGATCCCTCCTACCATGGCCAGATGTGTGGTGAGGCACCAGTGGGCTTAAAGATGGGGCTGTGGGGGTGGGACTGTTGGGCCTGCCTAGCTCTAGGCTGTGAAGTGGGATCAGTAGTGGAAGGTGGTTGGGAAGCATTGGCTCTAGGGCTTGGTGGACCCCAGCACCACCCAGCACATCTGACATCTAACTAATAATCTGTGGAGTGGCCTGGGAAGACAGAGCCAGCTGTGCTGCCCTGGTTGGACCACCCCTGTTAGGGGCTTATCTGTGATTGGTTCTGGAACCAAACACTAGAGAAGGGACTTCATTCCCAGTCCTCTTTGGACGACGCTTAGGGGGATGACAGCCCTGGGGACAGAGTGACCAGATGAACAACCCGGTGACCTCCTGATCTCGGTCCCTAGGCTTGTGTGGAAACTTCAACCAGAACCAGGCTGATGACTTCACAGCTCTCAGTGGGGTGGTGGAGGGCACAGGAGCAGCCTTCTCTAACACCTGGAAGACTCAAGCCTCCTGCCCCAACTCCAAGAATATCTATGAAGACCCCTGCTCATACAGTGAGGAGAATGGTAACTACCATCTCCAGCTTTTGTCCACTCTGACAGCCCTTCCTGATCTCTGGGCCACACAAACCCCTGGGGAAGGGCTCAGAGAACTCCTCGTAGGCAGGAAGGCATAAAGGGTTAAGGTTAAGGAGGGGGACAGGTGGGCTGAAGAGATGGCTCAGTGGTTAAGAGCACTGGCTGCTCTTCCAAAGGACCTGGGTTCAAATCCCAGCACCAACATGGCAGTTTAAAACTGTCTGTAATGGCCGGGCATGGTGACACATGTCTTTAATTCCAGCACTTGGGAGGCAGAGGTAGGTGGACCTCTGTGTATTAGAGGCCAGTTTTGTCTACAGAGTGGGTTCCAGGATAGCCAGGGCTACACAGAGAAACCCTGTCATGACAAACAAAAAACAAAAAAGTAAAAGAGGGAGGGCAACAGGCTCTTAGTAGCAGGTGAGGAGCAGCCCATACTTCTCCTTTTCTTAGAGAAGTTTGCCCAGGAGTGGTGCGGGATGATCACTGAAAGCTCGGGAATTTTCTCAGCCTGCCATGCCACTGTCAGCCCAGCGCCCTTCTTCTCGGTGAGACCATGATCTGCTGGCCTTGGGTGGGGGCACAGATGGAAGCCCATGGAGGCCGGACTTCCAAGGCCCTCCCACTGTTCACTCTGGTGTTTACTTCTCAGGCCAGTTAAAAGGTTCACCAGCTGAGAAGCTAAAAATGAAAGTTCTGGGGCTCAGGAGGGTCCTTCATGGTCTTAGTGTATGTCCAACCTCCCTCTTGCAAAGACACCAGGTGCTGGAGCAGGAGTTCCTCACAGCCTTATCTCCCTTGGCTTTCTATTTTAGGCCCCATTCACACGTGACAGAGCACTCTAGAGCACCTTTTAGGGGATACACCTCAACCCTAAACAGCATTCCAAAGCCCTAAACTTTAGCATATCCCTCCATCACCAAGGGTGGATCTCCAGTAATCCACTTCCATGACACCACTCACTCCTTAGCTAGTTGGTTTCTGCCTCAGTATTCTTGGTCCATCCCATCCAGATTCCCTATGTGAGGCCCAATTAGAATGACACCTCAGATTCAAGTTGACCTTGCCCTTGTCTTGTGGAGACTCTTTTCCAGGGCCCCTGCCTTAGATTTCATACCTTCCAACTTCTATGCCCAGACCTCAGGTTTGGTCTCCATTCTGGCTGCCACTTTGCCCTGTGGCCCCTGACTGTCCTTAACATGAAGGCTAAGCCATCCCTCCAAGACCCTGCTTGTCAAGGTCCCTCATGGGGACTTTGGGCTCCTGCTGGGGAGCCACAGGTCTAGGCCTTGACCAGGGTTTGGCTGATGTTGACAGGAAAGTTAAATGAGCAACAAGAGACCCTAGGAGACAGAGGTACCTGACTCCCGGATATCCTGTCCCCCAGAACTGCATGTTTGACACATGCAACTGTGAAAAAAGTGAGGACTGCATGTGTGCCGCCCTGTCTTCCTATGTGTATGCATGTGCTGCCAAAGGCGTGCTGCTCAGTGGCTGGAGGGACACAGTCTGCAGTGAGTATGCTGTGGGCCACCAAGGCTCCTTGTCACAGGTTATACACCCCCACATTAGCTACCTGGACCCTGTCATTCTGGCACAGGGGGCACGTGGGACCCCTGACAGCAGCAGTTATCAGTTTCCTGTCCCATGTCTACAACAACCCTGCATTCTATTGTGTCAACCATGGTGTCACTAGTCTAAGGCAGAGAAGAACAAGGGCTGGGCCAGTTCACCTAGTCCTTGATCTTTCTGTCCCCTGTTCCTTTTCCTATAGCCAAGTACATGGATGACTGTGGTAACAGCAAGGGCTACTCTTATGCGGTGAGTACTTGCCAGCCGACCTGCCGCTCTCTGAGTGAGGCCGACGTCACCTGTGGCATCTCTTTTGTGCCTGTGGATGGCTGCACCTGCCCCAAAGGCACCTTCCTGAAGGACAATGGCTATTGTGTGCCTGAAGAGGAGTGTCCCTGCTACTTCCGAGGAATTGTGGTGGCTCCCAGAGAGTTTGTTATGGACAATGATGTGGTTTGGTAAGGAAGACTGCCCTCACATGCTTCCCCATCCTCACACACCTGGGTCAGTGAGGTGTCCAGCTGTTGGTCCTTCTATAGCTGGAAGTTTGTGTGGCCTCCTCACTGAGGGTTTCAAGACATACTTGGGGCATGCTGGGTGCCGGGAGTATGTACCCTTTAGACCCCCTGAGAAACAGCAGGGAGGCTGTTCTAAGGGTCCTGTGATGTCACGTCAGAAGCACTCACGGGTAGTTCTCAGCTGAGGTTCCTCCTTGGCCTCACAGGCAGTCCCTTCTCAACTCACAGTGTAAGTAAGCTTTCTATCATGATAACAAAGTCTGAGACAAGATATGAAGAGAGGTTTGTCTTGGCTTACAGTTTTAGAGGTTCTGCACATGACATGACATGACATGACATGATATGATATGATATGATATATGCTGTGGTAAGGCAGCAGCACATCATGGTAGAAGAATGTGTAGAACATAACTCAACTCACAGCAAAGAAGAGTGGGCAGGAAAGGGTTAAGGTCCCACTGTCCCCTTCAGTGACCTAACTTCTTCCTACTTGGTCCTACTTCTTAAGGGCACTGCTGCCTTCTAGTATTAACACAGGCTGGTGGTAATTGAAACTTCAGGGTATGGGAATGTGGAGTGCAGGGCCTTCCCAACAGCAGGCACCCTCTTGGCCTTGGGAGGAGGCAAAGATGCCTATGAAGGCCCAGACTTTGGTGTGGTATGGAAAGTACTGAGGGTAAGATGTAGGAGACACTAGACCTAGAGCAGGGGTACTACTATCTCTTGTAGCTCGTGTACAAATGGGAAGTTGAACTGCCTGGGAGTCCTGATGCAGAGGAACACAGGTAACATTTCTACCCTGACCAACCTGTACTTTGCCATGACTGCTGTGCCAAGGTACTCTAGAGAATGGGGGCCTGTGGGCTTTTTGGCAGTGTGGCCACAGAGCTAGCTCTTGGGCTTGTGGGTTATACCTTCTGGGGCAGGTCTACACAACCTAGATTCTCAGGACAGAGCACAAAGCCATGTGAGACCCAAGCTTGCCACCATTTGAGCAGTAAGACAGGGTCAGGAGACTAAAGGAACCAGGAATGTCCTGCCCCACCCCTCTCTCACATGCTTGTTCTCCCCAGGGTGCCAGGCGCCTATGGTATACCTGGATTGTAACAATGCCTCAGCGGGTAACCAAGGGGCTGAATGCCTCAGAAGCTGCCACACACTGGATGTGGACTGTGTGAGTCCTTGGTTGCAACACCAATCTTTATTTACCATCTTAATCTGTAAGAAGAATGGGGAGGGGAAAATATCACTGGGTGGCCAGTGGTTTTAGGTCTTGAGGATCCTGGAAGGCCTCCTCCTAAGCTCTCCCAGGACAGGGTCTATTTGCTTGGTATACTGGGCACCTGAATAGGGGTGAGGGAACAGGCTGCTATTTCAGTCCCTGACCAGGCCACCTGTGCCCACAGTTCAGCACACACTGTGTCTCGGGCTGTGTGTGTCCCTCAGGGCTGGTAGCAGACGGGAATGGGGGCTGCATTGCTGAGGAGGACTGTCCCTGCGTACACAATGAGGCCACCTATAGACCTGGGGAGATCATCCGGGTAGACTGCAATAACTGGTAGGTTTGGGGAATCTCAGAGGGGGTCAAAAGGTATCTATAGGGACACTAGTATGAATAGGCCTTTGTGTTTTAGGGGTCTCAGCACATGTCTTGGGGGCCAAGGTATTCATAGGACCCCATTCTGTGGTGGAAGGTCTTTTTGCTTAATCTAGTGTGATTGGACACACACCCACAAAGACCAAGGCTTGATGTACTCTGAGCTTAATTTCCCAAGTAAAGTGGCATGCTAGCATAAGACCAGGACAGCCAGTCTCAGGGGACAGTTCCCTTGTCAGCAATGACCTTTCCTTTTGCAGCACCTGCAGAAACCGCCGGTGGGAGTGTACTGACCAGCCCTGCATGGGTGCATGTGTGGCTTATGGGGATGGCCACTTTGTCACCTTTGATGGTGAACGCTACATCTTTGAAGGCAGCTGCGAGTATACTTTGGCTCAGGTGTGTGGTCCATGGTCCCTCCCAATGAATCACCATTCTCTGTCCTTCCCCCACTTACTTTTGGGATGTTACCAGAGCCTCATCTCTTCCCTTCTTAGGACTACTGCAGAGGCAACACCAGTACTGATGGGACCTTCCGTATTATCACTGAGAACATCCCGTGTGGGACCACGGGAACCACCTGCTCCAAGGCTATCAAGATCTTTGTGGAGGTGAGAGTACATTTGTAGTCACTGAGGACTGCCTCCCTCCCTCTGCAGCTCCACTCCTGGTTCTCCAGCCATAAGGTATTCTCAAGGACAGGAGAGTAAGTGACCCAAACCTGGGACTTCTTTTTTTTTTTTATTTATATAAGTACTTTATTTTTTTTTCTTCAAGTTACATCTCAGTCACAAACCCTTCCCTATTCCCCCTTCCTGTCCCACCCTTCCACCCTCTTCCCCCCCCAACAGCTTCCCTTTTCAATCCAACAAATGGTTCTTTCTCTTATAACAGTAAATTCTATACAAAACAGTAGAATGAAATATGCCACATTTATGAGAGTTAAATGGCCCAGTATACCTTCCCAATGTCCAGTTCATACATATTTGGCCCCTGACTTTAACCTTCTACCTTCTAACCATCTCCATGAGTTTAAAGTTCTATAACTGACTTAGCTTTCATACTAACTTGCATCACTATTATAACCGTGACATATCAGCTCCTGACAGCACCCTCTATTCTACTCCAAGTAGAAGAAAAGCATCGAAGAATCTCCAGTGTGAGATGGTTGAATTAGTGGCAAGCCTATCTCTTGGCATGTAAAAACTCCTTGCTTCAACTGCAGACAGACTGCTGTCCAAAAAGGACAAAACTTGGTAGCAGGGAAGTCAACAGCCTAGCTCTGCCAAGACAGGGTAGGTTAGTCCTTCATAATCCCCGCTCTACAATAAATGTCTGTCAGAGAAACAGGACCAAAAGGCTGAAGACTGATGCTGGAATGTATGGAGAGAAAATGGGAACTGTCCAGGTAGTCACTGGTTTGTCATTTCTTAGTATTGGAAGCTGCAGGCCCTGCACTTCCTATATAATCAGATATATTTATCCTTCTCAGCTCTCTGAGGTGGTTGAAGAATAGACAGCTTGAGTCTCATAGCTAAATTTTGAGTTGTTTAGGAATCAAGAGGGTGTTCTAGATCCAAACCTGGGACTTCTAATAGCAGACTCTACCATCTTCTATCCTTGAGCCAGAGTTAGATCAAGGCTCAGCAGAGCCTTCCTACCTTCTGGGCTAGGAGCTCCAGAAGTCTTTGGTTTGTGGCAGCATCATTCCAGTCTGCCTCTGACTAATCATGACCTTCTGCTCTGTGTCTATATAGCTCTGGTAATTGTAAAGACAGACATTAGGTTTAGGGGCCACCCATGTAATTCCAGACAGCCCATCTCAAGATCCTCCAAAGGCTCTTTCTCTAGTAGTGTTATTTTCAGGTCCTGGGAATTGAATTATTGGTAAATTTGGGAAGGATATCATACCCAGTACCCCACTTCTGGCTAAAGAAAGTCAGAATCCACAGAGCAGAAAGCAGATCTGTTGGCTTGGGACACATCCCCTCCAGAGTGGAGGAAGGCAGCATAAGCCACCTGAGGTGGGTGGGGGATGGCATGAGAGCACTGCACGTGTGAACCTTTGGAGGTATGCAGGTATGTGGCCTGACTTTTCCCATCCCTCACACAGTGGGTCTTCATCTGCTTAGGTGTCCTCCAGGGGTAGCAGGCAAGCTTCTGATCTCCTAGCTCCCTGAAACTGTCACCCTGTTTCTCCATCTACAGAGCTACGAGCTGATTCTTCATGAAGGGAACTTCAAGGTGGTAGAGAGAGGGCCAAGTAGGGAACTTCCATACAAGATCAGATACATGGGCATCTTCCTGGTCATTGAGATCTACAGTGGGATAGTCGTGTCTTGGGACAGGAAGACCAGTGTGTTTGTCCGACTGCAGCAGCATTATAAGGCAAGTGTGGCCACCAGGCACCCTGCTTCTAGGCTCAGCTCTGACAGGTCTAAGGCTGGCAGCTGACAAGGCTGCTCAGGGCTGGTCCACATTGAAAAGCCCTGGCCATCGAAGCCACACACAACACCAGGTTCCAAGAGGGATGAGTTGAGATTGCAATGAATAATGAGTGCACTGGAATCATGCCTGGTGAGCCTGCCTACAGGCTGTGCATGCCTGTGCAGACAGTCTTCCACAGAGAATAAGTGTAATCCACCCACCCAACCCAAGACCCGCTTCCTATAACATCCATTTGGAAGTTCACTGGGTGCAACCCAGGGGAAATGGGTTCTCCCTATCTTCTACTCCCAAGGCAGATCTGTGCCACCTCATCTAACTGCCCAGGGACTCTCTCCTCATGCGTCTACAGGGCAGGGTCTGTGGCCTGTGTGGAAACTTTGATGATAATGGCATCAATGACTTCACCACACGCAGCCAGTCTGTGGTGGGCGATGTGCTGGAGTTTGGAAACAGCTGGAAGTTCTCCCCATCCTGCCCGGATGCTCCAGTGCCCAAGGACCCCTGCACTGTCAACCCTTACCGCAAGTCCTGGGCCCAGAAGAAATGCAGCATCATCAACAGCGCAACCTTCGCCGCCTGTCACTCTCAGGTAGGGTCTGGCTTTGGTTCACAGGCCTTGAAGTTACCTGCTTCTTTCTGGTAGGACTTGAGTCTTGCTGGACTAGGCACACAGCAGGCCTCTGAGGACCATCTTGACCCAGTCAGAGCACATGGTCTATGGCCCTGTGTTCTCAAGTTCTAGGTCTTAAGTCCCCCACAAGACAGGTGGATATTCACACATATACCCCCATCATGGGGTCATCTCCACTATTTTGGGACCAGTCCTTGACCACAGTCCCCATCCATGGCTCTCAGCGAAGTACCCTCATCATCCTTCTTGGTGACCCCCAGACCTGCCCAGTGTGCATCAGGAGCACCAGTAGGATCCCCCAGAGGTGGTGGTAACTGGCTCATACTAGACATCCAAAGGTTACCTCCTCTTACAACAACCAAGACTCAGATGTCCAGACAGGAAAGTGGCTTCACAACCCAGGCTTTCAGGCCATGACCAGAAAGTGCTCATGGGTCATGGCAGCCAGTGCTCCTCACCCCAGGTCACCACAGCCAATCTTGTAAGCAGGTGGCCAGTGGTCCCTTTGGTTACCATGCTCCATGATTTGGCTCACTATAACCTGACAAGGCTGACTTGGAGGTGTCCATGGTGGCAAAAGCAAGAACTTGAGTCCACTCTGGGGTCTGCCAGTTGACACAGTGTGAGTGATAGGTCTTCTCCTCCACAGAATTAGACAATTCTCCCATGTTGGGGATGGTTAACAGCATGCCCCACAGATGTGCCAGTCTGAAAGTTAACAATATTGAATAAAAAGTTACCAACCACTACTTCAGTGGTTCTCAACCTATGGGTTGTAACCTCTTGGGGGTCACATATCAGATATCCTCCATATCATGTATTTACATTACAATTCATAACAATAGCAAACTTACAGTTATGAAGTAGCAATAAAATAATTTTATGGTTGGGATTACCACACCATGAGGAACTCTATTAAAGGGTCATGGCATTATGAGGGTTGGGAACCACGGAGATATTTTCTTGGGGCATGTTCACAGGGTTCTGGAAGTTCAGGTGGTCTCTGGGAACCAGCTCATTGAAATGGATGGGGGATAAAATTTGCTGTGTCTTCCAGCGATCTTCCATGGGAATAAGGCAGAAGGGTGGTCAGGGAGGGTCTCACACCAAAAAGCAAAGAAAGGAGCCACCAGAAGTTATAGAACAACAATCCAGGGAAAAATCAGCTATGGGAAGGCAGACATAGGGTGGGGCTAGTGGAGCAAGAGCACGAGGACAGAAGTGGGACCACAGTACAATGTCCTTCAGGTACGAAACCTATAGATCATATGACTAGATTAAGTGGAAGGATCCAAAGAGCCATCAGTGAAGGTGTACAGGTGGGCAAGTGCACATCTGTGGAGGGGGG
>CAJQZJ010032885.1:1343279-1398031 GCA_907164525.1 Lophiomys imhausi
GCTCTGCTGCAGTGTGAGCCACTGCCAGGGACCTACCGCCACCGCAGGGTCGTCCCCAACGCTGGGAACTTCCAGCATCATAAGACTCTCTAGCATTACCACAAATACTTCTTGGGCTACTTCCTCAACCCCCATTAGCACTCCAGCTGCCTCCATTCCCACAAGTCATCCGAAAGAGTCTCAGACATCATCTCGGCTGAGGACCAGTACCACACACATCTCCACTCTGCTTTCCAGTTCCACAGGCTGCAAGCCTCAATGTACCTGGACAGACTGGCTGGACCAGAGTATCCCCATACCTGGGAGTTCTGGAGGGGAGTTTGAAACCTATGCCAACATTAGAGCAGCTGGAATTAGCATATGTGAAAAGCCCGTGGACTTAGAATGTGACACTGTGGACCATCCAAACGTACCTCAGCTCCAGCAGCAGGAGGTGGTCAACTGCAGTCTGGACTTTGGTCTGGTATGCAGGAATGTGGACCAGCTGGGACCCTCTAGTGTATGCTCCAATTACCGTATCCGTGTGCTCTGCTGTGATGACGGCAGCCACTGTTCTAGTACCCCTTCCAGCACCATCAAGTCATCCCTTCCTTGGTCTACCCGCACTCCCCTGGTCCCTTTCACAACCTCAGAATCTTCAAGCATTAAGTCCACCTTTCAGACCAACCATCCCTTCAGTTCCCCAGGGCCAACCACCCAAGCATCTTCATGGACCACATTTCATGACTCAGGCTGTTCACCTCGCTGCGCATGGACTGACTGGTTTGATGCAGACTTCCCTAACCCAGGCCCCAGAGGCGGGGACTTTGAGGTTTATGCAGTGTTACGTGAGGTTGGCTTTGTCTTCTGTGAGCAGCCCAAGGACATCCAGTGCCGCTCTGAGAAGGAGCCAGACAGGCCCCTGGAAACTCTAGAACAGGTGGTCCAGTGTGATGTGCGATTTGGGCTGATATGCAAAAATATCAACCAATCGGGGCCTTTGCAGTACTGTGACAACTACCACGTGCGTCTCCTCTGCTGTGACAACTACAGCCACTGCTCCCCTTCATCGCTGGCTACCACCTCCAATGTTCCTTCTACCTCTCATCTGTTGTCTAATCACACTTCCCCAGTTTTCAATGCCATGACCTCATTACCTGTGCTCACTACTTCCATCGGGCCCCACTCCTCTTCCCGGGTATCTACTTACACCTCTCCACTTTTTACTACTGGGACTTCACCTCTAGCCACTGGCTCCACTGTGGCCCCTTCCTCTACCTCAGAAAGCACTCATACCCCTGAAGTTTCCCCTAACAGCCAGGTGACCTTCAGTGTGTCTACTGCTTCTTCCTTGGGCCTCAGTACCCTCAGGCCTACTATTTTTTCCAGCCAAGCATTTTCCCCATCACCCTGTTTCTGCCAGGCATTTGGACAACTGTTCTCACCTGGTGAGTAGAAAAGTTCATGTTCTCCCTATCTCATGTCCCTTGTTAACCTGGGTCTGTCAGTTCTGGGAGCTATGAGAACTTTCATGCATGCCAAGTTCATGCCCTCTCTGGACAACATTCCTTCTCCCTTGGGCTACCCCTCGTCCCTTATATCTCCCCTGGCACTAGCCTCCCTCTTCACCTGGGGCATGGCTATTTTTCTGTGGTTTTCTCCTTCACAGGGGATGTCATCTACAATAAGACTGATGGAGCTGGCTGCCAATTCTATGCCATCTGTACCGAGTACTGTGGTGTTGACCGCTTCCAGGGTGCCTGCCCTTCCTCTTCACCTCCGGTGCCCTCTACCCCTGTGTCTTTGCCTCCCCTGCTTCCTGGCTGTGATAATGCCATCCCTCCCCGGCAGGTGGGCTTCCCTTCTCCCTCATCCTCCCTCTGATGTGGTGTGGGTTTGGGGTGTCAGGGACAACTGCATTTGGGGTGAGGCATGGCTAATCCTCAGCACCACCTCAGCCCTGTGGCCTATCTCAGTGACCCATCTTCCAGCAGCTCCTGTTGAGAGAGGAGCACGGGCTCTGGGGTCTCGATCAGCAGACACTGGCTGCTTTCTGGTATTCAGAGTTGAAGGGACCTGGGGCTATAGGCAGGACAGGGCTTGTGTCTCCAAATGAGCTCCAGGTGATCACCTTGCATATCTTCTGCCTCAGGTGAATGAGTCTTGGACCCTGGAGAACTGCACAGTGGCCAGGTGCCAGGGCAACAATCAAATCATCCTCCTGGAACCAGAGCCTGTGGACAATGTCACCTGTGTCAATAAGCACTTGCCCGTCAAAGTGTGGGACCAGGAGCCTTGCCACTTCCACTATGAGTGTGAATGTGAGCAGAGGGAAGGGTGGGATAGCTCAGCAAACTGGGACAGGATTGAGACATTTGTTCTCAGTTGTCTGTCAACCTCAGACAGCATATGTAAATGCTGTGTTAGCCTGCGGGCACTGTGTGCACTGGGAGCCTGGGAACAAGGATATGGCATAGGCAGGGACTGTGACCAGGGACAGGTAGGGTGCGAAAAGCTACAGTGCGAATCCTTTCCTGTGGTCCTGATGACAACTTCCATTACTGAGTGTTAAATGACTCAAACTCGGGACTTAGAACAGCAGACTCCTAGGGTCTCCCATCCCTGAGCTAGAGTCAGATCAAAGCAAGCACGCCCACACTCCCTATGGATGCTGGGGAGGGTACTTCCTGTCTTTCCCAGTTAAGGGGTATGGGAGTCCTTGGCATGTGGCTTTATCACTCCATTCTGGCTCCCTCTTCTTATGACCTTCTGCTCTATGTCTTTCCCTCCTGTCACTGTCATTAGGGTCAAGAGACACCCAGGTAATCTGGAATGGTCCCACTTTAAGACCAACACATTCACAGTAGATTCAGTTTGGGAGACACCTATTTTATAGATGAAGCAGCTGTGTTCCCCTGAAGTAACAGTTCAGTGGTGGTGCTGGGTGACAGGGCCGGGAAGTGAGCCTCCAACTATAGTCTCCTGTAGGCTTCTGCAGTGGATGGGGACACTCACATTACCTGACATTTGATGGCACCTCCTATACTTTCCTGGACAACTGTACCTCGGTGCTCATGAGAGAGATCCACCCTCGCCACGGCAACCTCAGCATCCTTGCTCACAGCTCCTTCTGTGGGGCTACCACCAATGTCACCTTCTGTCCCCGTGCCCTCAGTGTGTACTACAACTCCATGGAGATTGTCCTCACCATCACCACCTCTCTCAGTGGGAAGGAGGAGAGCCTGGTGAGTCCTCCGATAGGCAGAGGCCCCAAACCTCATTGCAAACTTGGGGCCTAGCTATATGGTGACACAGACAAAGACGAAAAGCCCTGAGGACCAAGAGCATTCTCCCCTCTACAGAATTAGCCTGTAGGAGCTGGCCTAGGCAAAGAATAAACTCCTAGCTCTACACTGAGGAGAAAACAGTAATGTCCCTGGTGTTTGGGAGGCAGAACTCCCTAAGCAGCACATACTGCTGCCTAGCTGGCCCCTGATTACTGCTTTCCTCTGGACATCCCTAGATTATATGGGACCAAATGTGGATACGTTCAGGCTTCAGTAAGAATGGTGTGACTGTGTCCTTGAGTGGGGCTACCACGATGAGTGTCAACATTTCTACCATTGGCACCAGCATCACCTTTGATGGGCACATCTTCCAGATATGGTTGCCCTATAGATACTTCAGCAACAATACTGAGGGCCTGTGCGGTGAGTGGACATGACCGGGCTCATTCTGCTTTGATGAATGGGGGGAAGGAACTGGTCTGTGGAAAGCAGTGAGAAGCTGATTATAATCCCCACCTACTCACCAGGTACCTGCACAAACAGCCAGACAGATGACTGCCGCCGGCCCAATGGCAGCATAGCTTCCAACTGCCAGGACATGGTCAGAGACTGGCTGGTGCCCGGGAATAGCAGCAATGGCTGCTTAGTTCAGCCTAGCCCTCCCCCAAGCACCACTCCCCAGCCCCCAGTATCCAGTACACCCACCTCTACCCCATGCCCCTCTGCACCTCTCTGTGAGCTGATGCTGAGCCAGTAAGTAGGCCTTTGGAGTGGTGGGCCTGGGCAGCAGTCCCCTTGGCTAGCCTCTCTGATGGGCTCTGAGCTCCCAAGCCCTGACCTGACCACTCACTGTTCCAGGGTGTTCACTGAGTGCCACAGGCTCATCCCTCCAGATGCCTTCTTCAGAACCTGTGTCAGTGACCACTGCAATGACAATATTACTGACACACTCTGTCAGAGCCTGGAGACATATGCAGCACTCTGCCGGACCCAGGGTATATGCACCGACTGGCGCAATGCCACTGGAGGCCTGTGTGGTAAGTTGGGGGCATCCAACTTAGGGCTTCAGCCTCCTTGGTTCTTCTGAACCTGTCTAATGATACTCTCTGTGCCCACAGAGCTCTCCTGTCCACCCACTAAGGAGTACAGGCCTTGTGGACCCCTGCATCCAGCGTCCTGCAGCTCCAGGTGAGTGCTGTCAGAGTAATAGGGAGTGTGGAGGTAGCAGCTGGCCTCCCAGGCATGTCTGCGGGTCTCCTGGGTGCCTGTAGCCCAGAACTCCCTGGGACACCCTCAATTGGCTCTTGGAGGTGCCACCTGATTTCTGATCCTATACTCTGCTGCTCCTCTTCACACTAGGACCCTGAGCCTTTCAACTGAGATGCTAGCAGAGGGCTGCTTCTGCCCTGAGAATCAGCTCCTCTTCAACTCACGCACGGACATTTGTGTGCCGGAATGTCGTAAGCGCCATTCACCTACCATTCATAGGACAAGCCCTGCCCCATCCCTGTCCCCCATAGGGTCCATCCTTACCTGACAGGCCAGGATCCAACACATTTGTAGACCCTGTTCCGCCTGACTAGTATGAGAGAAGATCCTAGTGAGGTCATGAGTCCTGCAGATGTTGAAAGGCCTCCTGTGAGCCTGCCCCCATTCTGTCTAAAATCTGCTACTTGGGGTTGGTCAGAGAAGCTGCCTGCTGTCACTGCATGAAGAGCTAGACTCTCAGCATCCAACTTCACCACTGTCTCAGGGACCTGACACCCTCAGAATTCTCTAGGACCTTCTGGTCCATCCTGGGAGAAGATAGAAGTCTTGGCTTGGGGTGCAGGTGGCCAGGGCTAGGAGCATTGTTCTCCCAGCCTAAGATCCCCTTCTGCCTGGCCTTGAACCCCAGCATCTTCAGTAACAACTTTACTCATTTCTTTCCAGCGTGCGTGGGACCAGATGGGCTACCCAAGTTTGTGAGTGGTGCTGCTCCCTTGGCCCCTGGTTGAGCTAAAGTAGAGCAGGAAGGAGGGAAGGAGGGAGGGAAAAGAGGGAGGATGGTTGACTTCATAGCCCAGGAGGCTGATGTGGGGATCCTGGGCTTCCTTTCTGGGCAGCAGAAAGTTTACCCTGCTTAGGGAAAACTTTGACCTGGAGTTGAGCTCAGGTGGACAGACCAGGGACTTCAGGGCCTCAGCCTTCAGAGATCCCGATTTGGCCTGTTTCAGCCTGGAGAACACTGGATCAGCAACTGCCAGGCTTGTGTATGCGACCCCAGCTCTGTGTCAGTACAGTGTGAGCCAGTGAAATGTGAGAGCCAGGATGGGCTCCCACAGTGCACAGAAGCCGGTTTTGTGACTGTGACCAGGCCCAGCGCTGACAATCCATGCTGCCCTGAGACACTGTGTGGTGAGCATCTACTGGGGACATAGGAGAGTCATACTCTAGCTTAGCTACAGATGGGGTTGGTCTCAAGACACTTCAGCTTTTTACCTAAAAATAAAGCTGGTGACCTCTGATCTAGCAAAGCAGAGAATTGGTGAGGACCAAGGGGATGAAAGAAGGAGGGGACTTAAAACCCAGAAAAGTCATGAAGTATATTAGGTCCTAAGGAAAAATGACACCAGAGGTCAGTATGTCCAGAAAGCAAGAAGACTGGGGTCAGGGGCAAAATGGGCAGCATCCTGACAGGGCCACCTCTCTACAGTCTGCGATGCAACCACCTGCCCCAAGAGTCTGCCCAAGTGTGAGCCAGGGCACGAGCTGATCTACACCCATGAAAACAGCAGCTGCTGTCCCAGCTCCAGCTGTCGTGAGTAGGAATGGGGCTGAAGCACGGGGAGGGGCCACTGAGACTGGCTGCAGTGGAGTTCAGGGATGGGAAGGAGCAAGTTTTTGCCCTTCAGATGCATACTCAATCCCTTTTCCTTTCAGGACCTAAGCTGTGCACATACAATGACACCACCTACGGGGTAAGGGCTTAGCCCAGGCAGGGTGGACAGCAGGGATAGGTTGAGGGAGGTGGGAAGGCCATGTTCCCCCAGTCACTGGTCCTTGTCTCAACATTTTTGCCATGAGGGCAAATCTGAAGAGGGGCCACTGGGCAGCTGTGCTCAATTAGGGGAACAATCACATCTTATGGGAAAGATCTGGGCCTAATGGGCCCTGCCTGGACTCAGCTACAAGTCGTGACCTGACATGCTCCCCTGCCCCACTTCTCTCAGTACCACTTTTCCCATCTGCTCTAGGTTGGTGCCAACTTCCCAGGGGATGTTCCCTGCCAAACATGTACCTGCTTCTCTATGGGCAACCAAGAACCAAAAGTAGAGTGTAGAGAGATCCTTTGTACCACCTCCTGTCCCCAGGTGAGCCTGTGGCCTGGCTAACACCCTGAGAGGTTACCTATGGCAGTCCATCACTGAGAGTCCTCCAATTCACCATTATTTTGAGATCTTAGTCTTTTCCAAAGGGAAAAGTAGAAGGAGGAGGAGGACGGGAAGGTGGGACCCTCAGGTTGATGAGCTGATTAGAAACAGATCTAGTATGGTACTGGTAGACCAGTGGTTCTCAACCTGTGGATCATGACCCCTATGAGGGTCAAACGACCCTTTCATGGGGGTCACATAACAGATATCCTCCATATCAGATATATACATAACAGCATATATGCGGATCATAACAGCAGCAAAGTTACAGTATGAAGCAGCAATGAAATAATTTTATGGTTGGGTGTCACCCTGACACGAGGAACAATAATAAAAGGTTGCAGCATTACTAAGGTTGAGAACCACTGCAGTAGACAAAGAGAGGCTCAGAAGCAGGATGAACTAAGCTGTAAGACCTGAGAAGGGGGTACAATACAGCAAAGACATGACCATTGCTGTGACCTGACAAAATCAATCTAAGGAAGGGAGAACTTATTTGCTCATGGTTTGAGTGTACAGTCCCACCATGGCAGGGGAGATATGGCAGCACGAGTAGAAGAAGATGGTGATATGTATCACAGTTACTGCTAAGGAAGCCCAGGACCCCTAGAGTGTGCTCAGAGGGGTGGCTGGGATGAATGAGAGACCTGGCTATCTCTCCTGTCCCCACAGGGCTTCAAGTACATGCTGGTGCCAGAAAAGTGCTGCGGGGAGTGTGTACAGAATGCCTGCTTCACACCAGAAGGGCAGACAGTACAGGTAACAGGAGAGAGTGTAGGGAGACCTTCCTTTGAGCAGGTCTCAGCCACAAGTGGATCTCTGTCTGGACCTGTACTGTGTGATTTGCTTTTCAGCCCAATGAAACCTGGGTGAATAGCCATGTGGACAACTGCACTGTGTACCACTGTAGGGCTGAGAATGGAATCTATGTACTGATCCCAAGCCCCACATCCTGCCCTGATATATCCAACTGTCGGGTATGTGCCTGGGAAGCCCTGCCTTTGGGTGGTCCACCCTTATCATGCCCCTGTAAGGGTCTACCCCAAGGAGTCTGTGTCTCTATAGCTTGTACCCCATATCCTGGCTCTGCCCCAGTCCTATTCTATTCTCGGCTCTGCAGGGAACCCTAAGGAAAACTGGTTGCTGTTACTCCTGTGAAGAGGGTAAGTTGAAAACATCTCTCATCTAGCCCTCCAGCTCCATCCAGTTCCCACCAAAAATAATACAAGTTTCTGCCACTGGGTGGCAGATCCTACCAGAGTCCCAGGATAACAGAAGGGGTTGGCCATCCATGAAGGTGCGTCAGTTACTTCTCTCATCCCTGTGACCTGACAAAATCAATCTAAGGAAGGGAGAACTTATTTGCTCATGGTTTGAGTGTACAGTCCCACAATGGTGGGGGAGACATGGCAGCCAGAGTTGAAGAAGATGGTGATACATATCTGCAGCCAGGAAGCAGAGAAGGATGATGCTGGTGCTCAGCTCACTTTCTCCTTTTCAGCTTATGGGAGGCTCTGCCACATTCAGGGTGGGTGTTCTCTCACAAATTAATCTGGAAAATCTCTCAGGGCTTTGTCTCTTAGGTGATTTTAGATCCTGTCCAGTAAATAGCCAATATTAACCATCATAGAAGGTCAGCTTTGCCAGGTCTAGGGTCTCTGCACTGGCCTATCTTCTTTGCAGACTCAAGTACATGTAAAGTGCATGTAAACACAACCACCTTGTGGCATAAGGGCTGTGAAACAGAGGTGGCAGTCAACATCACCTTCTGCGAGGGTTCCTGCTCTGGAATGTCCAAGTAAGTGGGTGCCTCACCTCCCCTGAGAGTATAGCAAAATCAGTTGTTACCTTGTCACCTTGGGTCTCACAGAGACTGTCTCCTGCTCGGAATCAGAAGGCCACACACAGCTGTCTGCAAAAAGCTTATGGCCCATCTCCTAGCCAAACCGGAGGCAAACCTGGCTTAGCTGCACAAAATAGGGTTTTGGCTGGGGACTCATGTCCAGCAATCTGAATGTGTTTAGGTGGTCAGGTAGCATCAGATCTCTCTGTAGACCCCAGACTGCTCCTGGCTGTGGTGAGATGTGAACAGGTGTGGCCAAGAAGGTTGAGAGTTTGTGGTTAGAAAAGGCAGGACTGGTCACAGGCTGGCTTCAGGGCTTAGAGGAAAAGTCTGAAGAGGGCCAGCAGGATGGAAAGGGAAAAGAATCAAGGGAGAGTATGAAAGATGGGGTAGGGTTTAAAGAGAGCCCAGGAAGGGTAAGGCTTTGTGTTCAAGAAAGCAGCCATGGTGGACAGTCAGGCAACTGCCAAGAGCTGAGGACCATGAATCATTATACTGCTAAGAGAAACACCCTCCCATGTCCACAGGTACTCCATGGAGACCCAGGCCATGGAGCACCAGTGCACCTGCTGTCAGGAGAGCAAGGTCCATGATGTAGCTGTGACCATGAAGTGTCCCAATGGTACAGTCATCCAGCACACCTATACTCACATCGATGAGTGCAGCTGTGCCCTGGCCTGCAGCTCCCTGCTCATGACTTCCATGCTTACTCCCTAGAGCCTACTGCTGGAAGTCAATTGTGTCCCCCCAACCCCTCATGTCCCTCCACCTGGAGCAGAACCTGCACAATTGACCATGAAAACCTTAAGCAGGCATGCTCCATGAGGCCCACAAGAACCCTCTGTGGTTCCCACTGCCTCTGCTCCACCCTCTGCCTGCCACTTGGTGAAACCAGCATCATGGAGGGTAATGGGACAATTAAGATCCACTTGAGGAGGGTGCCAGGTGAGGATCTGGCCCTTGGAGGACCCTGTTGGCTGTCTCAGTGTCATCTTCTATGAGTGAGCCTGTGCTACAGGGCTCTCTACAGCAAGCCTGTGTGTCCTCTGTCACACAAAGAAAGCTCTCTGTCAATCATCTCAAGTTCACAAAGGCAGATGGGACTGTCCAAGCAAGACCAGCTACCAGGGAACTGGGTCAGGCAAGGTGGCTGCCTGCTGGAGGGGCCCTGGGATCTGGAGTTGGAGAGGGGCCTGTGCCCGCCCATCCATAAGCTGCAATAAACCCTGGCACTGTGTGTCTCCTCCTGGTGTCTTTTCCTGTGCATTCTGCATGGCTCCCTGTTTGTAATTCTGAGTTGCTAGGGACAGAGCTAGAGTTATCAATAAGAACATGAGGGATGAGAGGGTGGCTGAGGAATAAATAGGGGAAAGGTACTTGACCACTGCTGGACACTGAGAGCATAGGTGGGGCAAAGCAAGCCAGGGAACGAAACACCAGCCTAGCGGTCACTGAACTCAACAGCAACATCAGGACCTCCTAGATGGACAGAGGAAGCTGTGGGCTGAAGAAGCCATCCTGGCACCCATCAGTGTGGAAGCTGCAGTGGGCAGATACATGAAGAGAGGTGCTTTGCACTGCTCAGATGCCAAGAGGTTGTGAGTGCAGTGGTGCTGGGACCCTCGATCCTGTTTTACCTCCTCAGGTGCACCAGTGGCTATCCTTGGCTTCTTTCTTTCCCTCCCCAGAGTGGAGAACATTCCATAAGCATGGCAGGGAATCATAAGGGCCAGGGATTGGAAATGTGGGGTTATATGGCTTGGGTTCCAGAGGTAGGAATGGGAGGAAGGAAGCAAGTCAAGGGGGAACCTATATGTGGGACTGATAATGTCCTGGATTAACTGTGTAGGAAGCTTACAAGATGATCTCCAAATGTGGTCAATGGTGGGGTTGTGACCTAGGAAGATAAAGACACAGTGGCTACCTATGACCCCAAAAGCTTCTGGAGAAGTAAGTGGAGGGGTCCTGCTATGGGCTGTGGGCTACTTTGCTCCTCAGATGTGGATGCAAACAGACCCTGTGGGGCAGAGCTCCCGTGCCTGGAGTAGGAGGACCCAGCTCCTCACAGATGTGGCCAATGAATCTGCCTTTCCAATACTTGCTCAGGTCTGTCTAGCAGACAGCCCACTGGGGACTGGCAAACATGGTTCAGAAACTGATGAGACAGCAGGAGGCTACTGAGGCCAGCTTCTCTAAGCTCACCTTTGATAACAGAGTGTGGCTTCTAGGACAAGAAATTCCATGTCCCTCTCCTCATGAAGCCACAGTAAAATGCTGTTTCCTCAATTCCAGGCACTCCATGCACCCTCACTGGGAGTCAAGAGCATCACTTGGCAGGGACACTGTCAAATGTTAAGGTCTTCCATGTTAAGGCACAGTCCTGACTATGGCCAAGTGAAACAGTGTTTTCACTGTTCCACTTTACCTACTGGGAAGCAGAGGCACAAAGAGATGAAAAACCTTGCTTTATCAGGAACAAGGCCTGCTCCAGCCACAGCAGTAGACTCAAGAGTCCACTCTGAAAACATAAGGCCTGACTAGGGTCCAGGGAAAATCACAGTCAGACAGTGAGTAAATGAACAGCTCTAGGTTCACTTTAAATATAGTCTAAGAGGGATTTCTACTTCCTAGATGGGAGAGTGGGCATCTCCTCCCCACAGACAGTGACAAAAAGACTGCAACCACAAAGTGGACTAAGTGGAATTTTGAAAAGACATTAGCCATACACCAACAATGACAAGGAAGTGCAGGGGTCCACATCAGGAGGTCCAACACCCTTCCTTATAGGGAGTATACACTTAGCTCCTAAATCACCAGGCCTCTGGGGTCCTAAGTGAGGCAGAGTCAGTTAAAAAAAAAAAAAAAAAGGATACAGTAACAGGTATTCAGGTTTGCAGGTGAAGTAGGGTGGTTTTAAAGAAATGATTTGCCGGGCATGGTGGCACACACCTTTAATCCCAGCACTCGGGAGGCAGAGGCAGGTGGATCTCTGAGTTCAAGGCCAACCTGGTTTACAAAGTGAGTCCAGGACAGCCAAGGATACACGAAGAAACCCTGTCTCAAAAAACAAAACAATGCAAAAAAAAAAAAAGAAAGAAAGAAATGATTTAAGATTGTCAGTGATACATCTGAAGTTCCCCCAAAGGAAAGAACTGAAAGTGAGCTGGTCATGGTGGTACACACCTGTAATGCCAGCACTCTAGAGGTTAAGGAATGAGGATCACCAGTTGGAGGCCAGTCTGGGCTATATAGTGAGACCTTGTATAAAAAAAAAAAAAAAGAGAGAGCGAGAGAAAAGAAGGATGCCTGGAGATGAGTACCGGAATGTTCTTGTTGGGGCTACAATCATGAGGAAGGAAGGATGCTGCTCAGTCTGGGAAAAGCTATATCCTACATGCTTCCCTTCTGTTTCCACATTTTGCCCCATAGCTTTTAAATAGATCTTGGCTGCAGGATCCTATTTTCATAGATAGCACAGCAGAGGTCTGCAGTTCAAAAAGATACTGGTAGGGTTGTCTTCAAACTATAATGAGGGGCTGAAGAAAAGGCTCAGTGGTCAAGAGCCCTGCTGTTCTTCCAGAGGACCCAGGTTTGATTCCCAGCAACTACAAGGCAGCTCATAGCCATTTTTAAAATTCATTCCTGGGGATCTGATACCCTCTTCTGGCCTCAGCATGCACATATTACATAGACATACATGCATGCAAAACACCCATACACATAAAATAATAAAAAAATTAAAAACATATGAAGGGCCGGGGCAGAGCATAACAAGTAAAAGCACTTGTCACCCAACCATGGTTACCTGAGTTCAGTCCCTGGAACCTGCATAAAAGGGTCAGAACTGACTCCAAAAGTTGTCTCCTGACCTCCATGTGCACACAATGGCATACACATGACCACACATACTCCATATACTCATACATAACATTAATAAATGAAAGTTAAAACTAAATGGGGTTTTGGGGAGATGATTCAGTTGGTAGAATGCTTGGTACATAAGCATGAGGATGAGTTGATCCCCAGAACCCACATAAAAAGCTGAACCTCATAATGTGTGCTTGTAGTGTTAGTACCGGGGAGGTGAAGAAGACAGGCAGATTCCTGGGACTCAATGGCCAGCCAGGCCAGTCTACTCAGTGAGATCCAGGCCAGTGAGAGACCCTGGCTCAAAAACCAAGGTGGAAAGTACGTGAGGGACAACACCTAAGATTGACCACTAACTTCCACATGCATGTGTATCACATGTACACACATGTGCACATACACACACACCAAAAATAAAAATGAGTTGTGCTGATTCCCTGCCTGGACTTACAACAAATGTGCTCTCTCCTAAGCATCCAGGGGAGTCTCAAGGGACTAGCCTGCTATGTAGGAAGGTAAGCACTTAAGCACTCCAGGAAAGGGTGCTCAGCAACCCTGCCATTGTACCCGGGGACCTCCCAAGGCCCTGCAGTGGAGACAGACAAAGTGGATATACTACTCCTCCCACAAACATCACTTGGAGAATATGTTAAGTAGGTATACACTCTCTTATGAGCTCACAAGCACGGTTGGGTAAGGTCTGCTCCACCAGGGACAGGGAGGAATCTTGGGAGGGAAGTATCTTAATTACTATTCTGTTGCTGTGAAGAGACACTCTGACCAAGGCAACTCCTTTTTTTTTTTTTTTCCAACACTTATTCATTTCAAGTTACATCTCAATCACAGTCCCCTTCCTTCTCCCCATCCTGGTCTCACCCTCCTACCCTCTTCCACCTCACCCTTTCCTATCCGCTTTTTAAAAAAAATCTAAGGTGTATCTTTTTCTCCCCAACAGCTCCCCCTTCTAGTCCAATAGAAGTAAAAGGCTCCTTTTCTCCTAACAATAAATATAATACCAAACAATAAGAACAATTAGGCAACAATTGTAAGGTATAATATACATTCTCAATGTCCAGTCCATACATATTTGGCGACTGATACTAATATTCTATTGACTGTCTCAGTGAGTTTAAAGTTCTGTACCTAAGTTTCCATCCTAACTTGTATTACCAACTTAGAAGCATCTTAGACCTAGAATATCCTTTAATTCCTAAACAACTTAAAACCTGACTGTGAGACTGTAACTATCTAGTCTCCAACCATATCAGAGACCTGAGAAGGATAAATATATCTGAGTAAACAGGAAGTGCAGAGTAAGCAGCTTCCAAAACTAAGAAATGACAGACAACTGGCTGCCTGGACAGTCCCCTATTTCTCTCAATACACTGGAGCATCTATCTTTAGCCTTTTGGCCCAGTATCTCTGACAGATATTAATTGTAAAGCAGGAATTATGAAGGACTTGCCTTCCCTGTCTTGGCAGAGCTAGGCTGTCAACTTACCTGCTTCCAAGTTTTGTCATTTTCAGACAGCATTCTGTCGATAGTTGAAGCAAGGGCTTTCTCTTGCCCAGTGACAAGCTTGCCACTAATGCAACCATCTCCAAATGGAGATTCTTCGATGCTCATCCTCTACTTGGAGTAGAATTGGGGGATGCTGTCAGGAGCTGACATTCTCATATCAAAAAATCTTAAGAGAACATCTTTGAATGTCAAGGCAACTCTTTTTTTTTTGGTTTTTCGAGACAGGGTTTCTCTGTTTAACAGCTCTGGCTGTCCTGGACTCGCTTTGTAGACCAGGCTGGCCTCGAACTCGCAAAGATCCGCCTACCTCTGCCTCCCAAGTGCTGGGATTAAAGGCGTGCGCCACCACCGCCCGGCAAGGCAACTCTTAATAAAGGAACATTTAGCTCTTGTTCCCTTCCGGTGCCTCTGTCCTACCCCCAACTCTTCCACAAGACTCCCAGGTCTCTGTCCAGTGTTTGGCTGTGGGTCTCAGCATGTTTCGATCATTTGCTGGGTGGAGCCTCTCAGAGGACAGTCATGCTATGCTCCTGTCTGCAAGGATAGCAAAGCATCATTAATAGTGTCAGGAGTTGGCTCTCTCTCCCATGGATTGGGTCTCAAGTTGGGCCAGTACTTGGCCGAACATTCCCACAATCTCAGTCAGCTCCATCCTTATCCCTGCATGTCTTGTAGGCAGGGTAGATTTTTGGGTCAAGGGTTTTATGGGTGGATCGACGTCCCCGTCTCTCCACTGGTGGTCTATCCTGGCTTTAGGAGATGGCCACTTCAGTCTCCATATCCCCCCACTGCTAGAAGTCTCAGCTAGAGTTACCCATATATCCTCACAGAAGCCTACCCCATCACAATTCTCTCATTTGTCCTAGTGATCCTGCCCCTAGAAGGGAACAAGAACTACACAACAAGACCAACAGAGACATCTAACACAGACCCATGAGGGCTCACAGAGACTGAACCATCAACCAAAGAGCGTGATGGACTAACCCAGGCCCTCTACACTCATGCACTTGAGGGACAGTTTGGTCTTTATGTGGGCCCCTACCAACTGGAGCAGGGGCTATCCCTGAACACCTACTCTGTTACCTACAGTCAGATACCTTTCCTGTAGCTGGACCGCATTGACTGGCTTCAGTGGAAGAGGTTGCAGTTAATTCTGATGCGACATGAAATACTGGGGTGGTTGTTGTTGTTTGTGGCATCCCTTCTTTGAGAAAAAGGGGAAGGTGGAATGGGGACAGAGGCACAGTCCTACCACAGGGCGGGTAGGATTGGAAGGAGAGGAGGGAAGGGGCTGTGAATGGGAAGTTAAAATGAATAAATAAAATTTTAAAGCAAACAAACAAAATATACTATTGCATCCTAGCCCATTCTAACACATACCTCCCCTTTTCTCTTCTTAAAAGTTACACCTGCAAGGCCATTTGCCGTTGCTTTTCTGTCTGAATCAGAAAGCAGCCACTTTAACTTTTCTTCCCACTTAATAAAGGATCTCTCTATGAAAAAAAAAAAAGGAACATTTAATTGGAGACTTGTTTATAGTTTCAGAGTTGGTCCATTATCATCATGACATTAAGCAGATAGGCAGACTGCTATGCTGGAGTAGTAGCTGAGAGCTTTATGTTCTGATCCACAGGCAGCAAAGAAACACAGGGCTTGACATAGGCTTCTGAAACCTTAAGGTTTACCCCTATGACACACTTCCTCCAACAAGGCCACACCTCCTAATCCTCCTCAAATGGCTATCAACTGGGGACTAAGCATTCATACTTATGAGCATTCTTATTCAAACCATCATATGAAACTAGTCAGGAAGGAGAAGCTTGAGGGACGGGGAGCCTAGGGTGGCCCTACACACACAAGTGAACAAGTTTAAAGGTCATGAGGACAGCATGGCAAGCATCCAGAAGCAGAAGATGGCCAGAGAGCTGGGCACTGCCTTGCAGAGTCTCTGCCAGCCACTGAGATGATAGACAAGGAATTTGGGCCATGAGGGATGTGGCACTGTCTGAACAGGTGCAGAACAAACGTGGGGTATAGAATAGGGTGTAGCTGTCAGACAACAGAAACAGGATCCAGAACCCCAACCCAAACACGGGCCCTTACTCTGCCTGTCTGTGCTCACAGGATAGTCCCAGGAAGAACGGCCCTAGCTCTCTGCTGCTCTCTGGTACTCTGTTCATTATTCCACCAACCTGCTGCTGATGTCCTGGAGCCAGTGAAGTCTAGCTAGCTCTCTGTATCTCCACAATGTATGGCTGACTGTGCCCTGCCTCCTGGAACCTTATTCCTGGCTTTTCCTCTGTGCCACTCTGGTGGCTGCTCTTGAGCATAGTCTGGACTGCCACTTTGTTGAGGCTGCTTTGTACCTTAGAGGCCAGGTAGGGACTCTCTTCTCCCTTTCTCTGGCATTTCAGCTGTCCTGGAGCCTAAGGAACACAGTGACATGGTGAGTCATTTAGTCATCCTATGAGGCAATATGACTTCATGCTTTTTGCTGTCCCTTTTGATGTGGCTGCTCCTGCCCCACTCTTGTTGCCCAAGTCTTGTAGACCTGTGATCCTGTTGTGGTTTGAAATATTCTCTATGGACTTGTGTGTTCAAATACTTGATCCCCAGCAGTTGGCACTGTTTGGAAGGCAGTGGGCTCTTTAAGAGGTAGACATTCAATGTAAGTACTGGGTATGGGTCTTGAGGTTTTATAGTTAAACCTGTTGTCTGCTTGTGACTATAAATTCATGTGGCCAGCTTCCTTATACTCACTTATGTCTCCCCCCAATGATGACCTTAAGTTACTTCTTGTCAACTGATTGGTCACAGCAATGAGACAATCAATAAATTAAGTCTTTTCTGTTCTCCCCTCGTGATCTCATCCTGTCTTGGTGCTTGCAATGAATGGGTCATTAAGTTCCCTATGGGAAGAACCAAAATGGTGAGCACTGGATGCCACTTCTAGGTTTAGCTCATGGGATGTGGAAACTTTTAAAGAATCTACAGAAAAGTCAGACCGAGAGAGACATGGGGATGAGTGCAGAGAGCAGATGCAGATACTGCCAATAGAACCCTGTGTTTTCATCTACCCCAAGGCTAAACCCTTAGGAGAGAAGACGGTCTTAAAATTCCTGCAAGACAGACAGCAAGATGAAAGCGTGATAAAGTCTAGGCACAAAGATAACAATGATGCTCACAGCATACTTGAAGCTTGAATATACTTAAAATTGAGTGCTGCAGAGCAGGGCTTGCCTCCTAACATGCTGTAGTATAGATTCCAGCACAACGCCACCATGTTTTCCCCAGAGCTTAGCTTATCTACTATGAAGTGTGTACAGTAGTCCCAACAATAATAGCTGTCTTAGTTAGGATTTCTATTGCTGTGAAGAGACACCATGACCAGAGCAATTCTTATAAAGGAAAACATTTAATTGGGGCTGGCTTGCAGTTCAGAGGTTTATTCTATGATCATGGAGGGAAGCATGGCTGGATGCAGGCAGATATGGTGCTGAAGGAGCTAAGAGTTCTACATCTGAATCTGCAGGCAGCAGGTGGTGACAGCCACACTGGGTGTGACTTGAGCATCAGAGACCTCAAAGTCTGCCCTTTAATGACACATCTCCTCCAACACAGCCACACCTCCTAATAGTCTTACTCCCTATGGGTCTATGGGGGCCATTTTATTCAAAGCACCATACGGCCTAACCAGAACTTTAAAAAGAAAAGTGAGGGAACAGCCCAGGCTTGCTGGATAAGAAAGGAAATTAAAGTGGTAAGGGTCCTGTGGACAGAGCATGAGCAAAGGTAAGATGCAGAGCCTGCATGTGCAGAGATTTAGAGTACAGTAACATTGAGGCTACAGCAAAGGAGATTTGTAGCTAATTGGATAACAGCCAAGAAATGACACCTAGATCTTCATGTTCTGTCTTCCTGTTGTCATTTTTGCAGTGGGTAGTGAATGGACTGACTCATACATCCTAGATGAACACTCATATTCTGGGGAACAGCAATTGGATGGGCAACTATGGAGATCTGAATTAGAATGGCCACCATAGGCTCATATATGTGAATGTTTGGCTCCTGTTTGTTTACAAAGGATTATGAGGTGTGGCCTTGATGTAAGAGAAATGTTACTGAGGGTGGGCTTTGAGATTTCCAAAGCTCATGCAGGGCCCAGTCTCTTTTTTTCTCTGCCTCCTGCTTTTGAATCAGGATGTAAGCCCTTGGTTATTGCTGTAGTACCAAGCTAGCTGGCCTGCCTGCAGGCGGCCATGTTATCCACCATAATGATCATGGACTAGCCTTCTGAAACTGCCTCCAATCAAATACTTTCTTTTATAAGCTGCCTTGGCCATGGTGTCTCTTCACAGCAATAATACAATAACTAAGACAGCAACTCAGACCAAGGGAACAGGAGTTAAAAACTATGCATTAGAAGAAAATGTGTAAATTTTCTTAAAACCTGAAAGTAGAAAAGCTTTCCTAATTGTGAATAAAAATGTGGAAACAACACAGGAAAATATTAGTAACACAGACATACATACCTGTTCATGAAATAAAATCAACAACAATGTAAAAAACAAGAGATGGGGTAGGCAAAGCACCTACAGCCCTGTCAGGGTTAGTGCTTGCAACAGGAGGCTGTGGTTTGGTTTCTGTAGTGCTGAGGACTGAACCTAGAGCTTTGTGCACATTAGGCAAGCACTCTATGATTGATCTGTACTACCAGCCTGTTGCTTCAAAAACAAACAAACAAACAAAAACAACAAAACTCAAATCCCTGCCATCCTGTTTTACCAATGAACACACAGGAGCCAGATGCTGTGTTGAAAACCTGCTAGCTCAGAGAGGCAGAGAAAGCACCCAGCTGACTTCCTTATTCCACCAATGTCCCAGAAAGATAAAGCCTTCCTACTGAGCTCACATACCAGAAGGAAAAAGTTTGCTAGCTCAACCAGGTGACTTTCTTATTCAGCTGAAAGCCCAGGAGGAAGAAGCCTAGGAGAAAATCCTGAAGGAGAAAAACCAAAGGATGAAGCCTTGAAGGAAGAAAAACTTTTAAAGAAGGAAACCTTCTGAAGAAGAAAACCTCTCAAAGAAAGAAAAACTTCTGAAGGACAAAACCTCCTGAAAGAGAAAACCTTTCCAACTTCTTCACCCTGTCTTAAATACCCTCAGCTCAATGTTCCTCCCTTCTGTTTAATCCCTGTCAGCTGGTTTCTTGTTCTGCCTCTTGACCTAAGGTTAATTTTATTTCATCCTGTGTACAGAGAGCTCTTAGATTAAAGGTGTGTGCTAGGGCTGGGCCATACCATAACCACCTGTTTAAAATAAACAGAAAGTTCTTGGATTAAAGGTGTGTGCTACAGAAGATCCACACCATAAGTACTTGTTTACAATAAACAGAAAGCTCTAGGATTAGAGTCTCAGCCACCCACAATAGAAACAGGTTTTTCAATTCACAATGTTGGGGTTCACAATGTGATCAAATACTCTGCAACACTAGCCCAATGCCTGCAAAATACAAAAAAAGTTGAGAACATTAGAAGAGTCTAACAGCCCCAAAGGAGACATGACCTGAGGCCAGAAGAGACCTCACAAAAGAAAGCAAATGTTCCTCAAACACACAGAACCTGATCAGTCTTGCTCTAGGTCAGAGAAATTCAGATGACATCTGAGCTACTGGAACCCAACAGGAAGCCATGGGACCTGAAGAGGTATGCACATCCCAGGCCTATCCTAGGGCTAATACATTGTCATCCAGAGGTGTACCAAAGATGGACATGTCATAGTCACCCTGGGAACAACTAAAAAGTCCCCAGGAAGAGACACTATAGTGCTGTGAGTTGCAACTAAGAGGAGGATATCTGTATGGCAGCTGGGGTCTTCTAGGCACCTAAGTAAAATGTGCAGGAGAGGAGAAAGAGGCTGAAGTTAGTGTGGCTTGCTGATACTCAGCATACCCTGTATCAAGGAAGGACAGACAAAAAAAAAATGCTGAGATGGTTACCTATAGCAGGGTATGCCCTGAGGGGTAAGAAGAGTTCAATCTCTTTGAACCCACCACCTTGTTTTACACTTTGAATCAAATAGTTTACATGATATAGAACAAAAATTGGAAACGAAGAAGTCAAATTATCCCTATTTGCAGACGATATGATAGCATACATAAGCAACCCCAAAAATTCCACCAGAGAACTCTTACAGCTGATAAACACCTTCAGCAAGGTGGCTGGATACAAAATTAATTCAAAAAAATTAGAAGCCCTTCTTTATACAACAAATAAATGGGCTGAGAAAGAAATCAGGGAAACAACTCCCTTCACAATAGCCACAAACAATATAAAATACCTGGGGGTAACTCTAACCAAGCAAGTAAAGGACCTGTATAACAAGAACTTCAAGCCCTTGAAGAAAGAAACTGAAGAGGCCATCAGAAGATAGAAAGATCTCCCATGCTCATGGATAGGTAGGATCAACATAATAAAAATGGCCATCCTGCCAAAAGCAATATACAGATTCAATGCAATGCCTATCAAAATACCAAAACAATTCTTTTTAGACCTGGAAAAAGCAATTCTCAACTTCATATGGAACAACAAAAAACCCAGAATAGCTAAATCAATCCTGTACAATAAAAAAAACATCTGGGGGTATCACCATCCCAGATTTCAAGCTGTACTACAGAGCATTAGTAATAAACACAGCATGGTACTGGTATAGAAACAGACCAGTGGATCAATGGAATTGAATTGAAGACAGAGAAATGAACCCACACACCAATGGGCACCTAATTTTTGACAAAGAAGCCAAAACCGCCCAATGGAAAAAGGACAGCATCTTCAACAAATGGTGCTGGTCCAACTGGATGTCCACATGTAAAAGAATGAAATTAGACCCATACTTATCACCTTGTACAAAACTTAAGTCCAAGTGGATCAAAGACCTTAACATAAGGCTGGACACATTAAATCTACTAGAAGAGAAAGTCGGAAAAACCTGTGTACTCGTTGGCACAGGTGACAACTTCCTGAACAGAAAGAACATCAACAGCTCAGGACCTAAGACAGACTGTCTTTCCTGGTTCACACCTGGGAGGAATTCCCTGATAGTTTCCCATGACTCTGGATGCTCAGCAGCTGCTGTGCATCCACAGACATTTGGTCTGTTTACTAAGAAGTACTGCAGCTGAGATAGGTCAAGCAGGACCCCAAAACAGCTAAACCAAGTCCACATTGGCTCTGAGGTGAATCACAAGAGCAGAGTTCCAGAGTCAAGATGCTGGGGTTCCTATAGAGACCATAACTGAGAGCCTAGAGTTCAAAGTAGGGCCACCCGTGGGATAGAAAGCTCAGAAGCAGGTAGCCCTCACCTGTCTTGCATAATTCATCTTTTAGGTCCCACAAAACCCACCCACAGGGGACTTGTGACCAAGAATGACCCTTAACCCTCTATCTATAGGAGGTCTGATAGTGTGGACATGTACATTAAAACCACTGCAGAGTTTTTTTTTTTTTTTTTGGTTTTTCGAGACAGGGTTTCTCTGAATATCTCTGGCTGTCCTGGACTCGCTTTGTAGACCAGGCTGGCCTCGAACTCGCAAAGATCCGCCTGCCTCTGCCTCCCAAGTGCTGGGATTAAAGGCGTGCGCCACCACCGCCCGGCTCACTGCAGAGTTTTAAAATGGCAAATTAACATGCTAACGCACACACTCGGGCCAGTCATCTCTGTTTTGCTTCTAGTGACTCCCATTTTCATGTTATTGTTGCCAGACATTAAACACTATAGGTATGTGTAGTTCATACAAGGTTATTTTTGTACTGTGGGCTTCTCTAAAATCCTTGTATCGTGACAGTTCTCCACCAGTCCTTTTGACATGCTGCCTCCCTCCTAAACCCTGAGACTCTACGAAGGGCTAGGTCTCCTCTGCTGGTTTCTAATCTACTCACACAGTTCCTCCTGAGGGAGGCTCCATTTTCCAGCTCATTATTAAGTCTTGACCAGCCTATGTAAGTGAACTGATCATGAAGAAGTTCATCCTCAGGCTTGATTTTTACCTCTCAATATTCAACATAGTTTTTGCCACTGTTGTGTGCTTTTAGTAGTCTGTTGAGTTTTGCTTGCAATGTTTTTCATCCTGTTTTTAAAACCTTAAAAAAACAAAACCAACCAACCAACAAACAGCACACGATTCATCAGGGACTTGGAGGCATTGCTGCTTCTGCTGTTCCCAGCTAACAGCTTGCTTCTCAGTGTTCCTAACTTTCCATGCACTTACACATCGTCACTACTAGATGCTGGGAGGTCTGCATCACACCGCTTCTCCAGAGAGAGTGCTCTTGTATTCCTATGCACCCCAGACAGACTATGGACACCGACTGTGGACCACAACCCAAGACAGCAGGGAGAAACTGAATCATGAATTCCTGTTGTCCGTCCTTTGCCTTCCTGTCTCTGTCAAGCTGGCTTTCCCCTAGCTTGAGCTGGGGGTGAGAATCTTACTCTTCTAACATCCTAGCCTGACAACAATCCCATTCTTGAGCCAAGGCTGCAGGACTGCCATCAAACACCCTGCACCTGGGACTTCAGACCTGTGTCCACCCACACATGCCCAGCACTGTGCCCCATCTTGAGGAACAGCAGCAAACAGAATCCAGATCCTCTTGGCCTGCTGACATCTCATGCATTTTCCAATCCACCCTGAGGGTGTCCCCCACTTCCTGATGAGCACTTATGGAAGTGTCATTTGTCATAGAGAATCTTTTACAAATAAATGCTCCTTATCAGCACCATATCCAGTGCTGACACACAACTTCTGTCAGCTGTTTGGAGATCACACTTTATAGAGTATTGCAGGATGAGGTGGGAGATCCCAGCTGATACAGCAGTGGCACTTACTCCCCAGGGTAGCCTCCCCAGTGCGCTCACTGCCTAGGGTGCCTTCCCCATCTACTTACCTACTTCAAAGAGTACAGACGTTAATAACTTACAGCGACAATGAAGCAAAGATCCAACATGACCATGAAGCACCATCAGCACCTCCCTACCTGACCCAGTGTAAAGAGGGGCAGGTAAGCTGTGTGCACCCTACTTGGCTTCAGAGTTTAAAGACAACTTGAGACAAACATTACATGGGGATTAATAACCATGTGGGGAGATACAATGGGCCCTCTGAGAAATGGTGGGCGCCCAGAATGGCCTGGAAAAGAAAGGTTACAAGTATAATAAAGTCAGGGAATGATACTTTCACAAAGGAGCCAGTAACACAAAGAAAGCACAAGCCTGCTGCCACCCTTGCAGAGCCCTGCTCCTCACTAGAAACACCCATACCGAATGCCTGGTGTACCGAGCCTCAGGCTTGTCTTCTCCGTCTCCATCAGGACTGCTCTGCACAGCCCTGTAGTGGTTCATGAACAAGGGATTTTACTGGTTCCCTGTTTGTTTTTTTCCATCATACTGTAGGCTCCATTAGAAAAATACTCAAGACTTGCCCTAAGAGGTGGTGCATGTGTGCCAGCAGGTGGCAGAGAGGAGAGAGACTATTGTCTACCCTCAGTGTTCTGACCTGTGAACATCTGAATAACTGCCTAACAGTCCCTGAAAAAAGAGAGCCTGAGACGACTACCAGTCTGGCACCAGGGGGTCCAGACAGGGTTAGCCTGAGGCAACTACCAGTCCAGAGCCTTGAAGGGCTAGATAAGCTCCCAGGAGTGAGAGCTGGCCAGAGAGGAGACGAAACACACCTGGGGCTGCATGGCGAGCAGGAGCAAGCTGGAGAGTAGGAGAATCCTGCCTGGGACCGCAGCCCCAGGTGGTAGTAGCTGGAGACAGACAACCCCTGGATGGGGGGTCACGCAGGCGGGCCCAGGTGAAGAGTGAGCCTGAGACTTACCACCAGTCCAGGGAGATGAGTGGGATTGGGGTGCATGATGTGACATTTACAAAGAACCAATAAAAAGTTAAAACAAAAAAACCTCAAGAACTATAATGGTAAACATTTCCTTAGAGGACTTTATTTTTCTATTTTATATAGACCACTTATTAAATTAGAAGGCTGAAAAGTAAAAATATATCATATAATCAAAGAAAAATCTGGACACGGACCCCATCCCCAAGATTACCATAGACACAGAGTTTTGAGAACCATTCCCATCAACCTCCAGACTGTATCAAATGACACCAGTGTCTGTAGAGAGTGGCCTGGGAGGGACAGGGCAGAGCAGAGTCACACAACACTTTTCTCAGTCAGGCAGACATCACTCACATAGTGAGATGAAATCCACTGGCCATGTCAGACCACAGATGTGCAGTGAGTTACAACTTCAGTCAACCAGCATGTCCAGAGAAGAAAATAGCCCAGGCCATCCCCAGACCCATGCCTACCCAACAGCTGGCTTAAGGGGAGGGGCTCCAGTGAACACCTTGTGAAATTTTGCTACCAACTTGAATCTTCAAACTTGGCAAGAGTAGCAATGACACCCAGTGAGAGTCTGGACCCCACCCAGAAGCCTGTCTACATCTACTGTGGTCTCTACATTTGAGCTACTCCTTCCAGGTCTGACAGCTTTTCATCTCAAGACCCAGGATGGGATGAAGGTCAAGCAAGCCATGTTCTGATGCCTAGGCACCTAGACCAGCATTGCCTCTTTCCTTGCACTAGATGGGCTCTGACATGAAATTCCAAGACAAAACAGTACAAAACCTAGGAGAGTGAGGTGTCACTCAGGCCTTATAAAATGTGATCTTTCTTCAATCTATTAAAAAAATAAAATGTTCCCAGCAAAGGGAAGAGTCTGGCTCAGCTCAAGTCTTCAATCTGTGTTGACACCATCGCTCTTCCTCATTTGAGCAAGCACAAGTTAGCGAAAGCTGCCTCAAGTGCCGTGCGGCTGCTGGGGGCTGGCGGAAAATGCTGACGCTCCCTCAAGATCCTCAGCGGAATCAAGTGGCCCTGTGCTCAGCCCACCCTCCTTACGGCAGAAGCTGATGCACATAGCCACACCTGAGACCCAGAGACAGGTGCTGAGGTTCCCGCTCTGCAGTGTCTCGAGTCTGCTGTAACATTGAGTGGACCACTAAAGGAGGTCTAGAAGAGGGCATCTGCTTACCAAGCACAAGGCCACATAACTGTCTGGAATGCAGACTTCCAGTGCCTTGCTGTATTATAATGAGTGAACAAACATTGGTGTTTCTTCTTCACTTTGCAGTTAAAAGGTTTAAAGACCTACAACTAAAGAAAAGTGCATGTTACCACAATCCCATGCTCACCATCACCACAGGCCTTTAGGCTTACAAAAATAAATACTTATGAACAATATATTTGACAAAAATCACCCCCCCCCCATGGATGACAGAAAGTAGTATATTTTAGCTGACATTAAAACTTAACCTGTATTTTGAGAAGGGTTAAGATCAAAACTGAAGCACTAATCTTCTTATTTTAAGTCCTTCACAAAAGTCCAAACTGCTAGGAGTTACCTTCATGTCCATACTGGAGGATCACATATCCAAAGGCAGGGTTCAAACTCTTGGAAAAATGAAAAGCAACTGCAATGTAAGGCAAAACTGTAACACCACAAGCATGTGACAATGCTCAGTAGCTTCTTAATGGTACCTGTATAGTATATTGATTCTGAGAAAGCATTCAAGATTATGAATCTTAGGACAAGGTGTTACCCATTCTCTCCGTAAACAGATCTATAGCCAAGTCATGGGTCCAATGGTTTGCAACCCAAAATACAACACACAGTATCCACTAGTCACGTACAGGCACCTCTAACTCAATGAAGGTTTAATTTAAGTATGGGATTTTTATCACTGGAACTGAGCTATAGTATGGGTCCACAGAGTCTGCAGGTTGTAGTGTCAGATGCCTGAATACCTTTTAGTAGTGAACACGGTGCCACACCCGCCCATCTCCTTCACTGGACTCTGGGCTCTGTGATGAAGGCCCATCAACAAAAACAGCTCGTGGAGTAAGTCCCACAATGCTGGTACTAAACAAGAGGAGGTGGAAAGCAGCCTCCAGCAGTGAGGGCCAAGGTGGGGCCTGGCCAGCCAAGGTCTGGACACCTTCTGTATTCAAATTGGATTTCTGTGGCTGAAGCCTAGCCAGACAATGGCAGGTGAGCTAGACAAGAGGTCAGACCTGCTGGTGGCTGGGAAGCATATCTCACTGGCCCAGGACTAGGTGAGGAGCACAGGTTCACATACAACATCAGAGGAAAGAAGGAGCTTTTAGCTTGAAAGTTCTAAAAATAACCCACAAGTAAGTATACATGAACTCAGTGCACCTTCAACAACCATCCTAGTTAGGCTGAGTACTCCATGCTATCCACTAACTCAGAAGGATGCTATACAAATTCTAATATCCTGTAGAGGCAGCTGCTTTTGGTAAGAATGCTTTCCAGAATAGGGTGTGGACAGGAGATGTAGGTCCCCAAACAATAGTACCACTGGTCTGTGCAGTAACAGGGCCATGCCACCATCACGTAGCTAGAGACAAGGAGAGAGCCATTCCCCAACCATGTCCCCCACCAACAATAAAGAGGACTGCCTGCCTAAAACCACAAATCCACATGCATCCCCGAAATATGTAGGAAGGGGCAGCATAGATGTCCAAGGGAGGGATACATGGATGGTCTTTCATTGGAATCTTGTGGGGATAGTGACCCTGGGGAGCCCTCAGTGGGCAAGTCCAAGGGTCAGTGGTGTGAAGCCAAGGGCCTCAGGTGGGTCTAGGACTCTTCACCCATTTGTAGCAAAGAATTGATGGCAGCATCCTTGTTCCCTCTCTGGGCTTCGAGCACAGAGCGAATTACTTCCCTGTCCATGTTGGGAAACATGTCCTGGATAGCCTTGAGGTCCTCATCATTACAGCGGGGCTGAGGAGCCACAGCTGGTGGGGGCATGGTCACAGGCACCATGCCAGGGCTGCAGACAGCGGGCATCCCTGAAAACAAAAGATGAAGTTTGGTTAAAAAGAGTGGGGTTAGCCAGGCGTGGGGGTGCATGCCTTTAATCCCAGCACTTGGGAGGGATTAAAGAAATCTTAAGTTCAAGGCCAGCCTAGTCTACAGTGTGAGTTCCAAAACAAAAACAGTGGGATCACAAAACTGCAGTGCCAAAGGAAGAAACTAATGCATCTGACTGGCCTCAAGGGAAAAGTCAGTCTTTTCAAGTCTGACTTGAAAATGGGCCCCGCAAGGATGCTCATGGCAGAAGGGCTGGGCCATCCTCCTCAATACGAACGGCCCCTCTTTCCTGATGTATTTTCTTCCTGAACAAAAATTCAAGTTGGATCTTTATAATAAAAAGTTACAGGGAGCGAGAGGAAAACTTGGTAGCCACATGTGCTGCTTCAGGAGCTTGGAAGACTCTTTACTGACAATTGGGACAGCGAAGTATTACGCTTGTTTCCTCCAACATGCCAAAGTCTGCCTGTGTCAACATTCTAGAACTTACTTTCATGGTCTAGCAAATACATTACATGTATACACTGGGAAGGTAAAGTTACATACAGCACTCTCTAAACACTGCATACTGGCCTTTCACAACAGGACAATACACATCAGAAAGTGCATCAATTTTCAGGGCCCTCAGTGGGTCAAGGGAGCCATACCTTTTGTCATATGAGCAATGAAATGCTGCTGGTGGAGGGCGCCATTAGCACTGACACTACATGGCTTCCTGATTGCTGTGCTAGATGACGGGGCATGAACTGAGAAACAGGGCCAGGTTTCCTAAGTACCCTCTGAGCCAGGCCTTCACCTTTGTGCCTCTGTCTTGACTGACCTGGACAGGTTCCCATCAGACACCTCACTTGTCACCATAATGCATGCTACTAGGCCTTTCAGTGATAAAGGAGGGGATGGAATGTCACCTTCACTGAGGATAGTGGACTGTATGTTGCCTGGCCCAGGTCTAAGACAGCAGCCTGTTTCTAAAGGGACTCAAACAACCTCAACTGGATGGATGAGGTACCTGTGCACACGCAGCCACTGCAGTAACACAAGGAAAGGTACATGACTACATCCAGGCCAGGCAGCTTCCTTTGGGTCCTGTTCAGACTGTTCCAACATTTTTCAGCCTAGCTGGGTACATGGAAGAGAGGAGTGGGCACTGCTGTAAAACCTGTAGACCAACTGCATGGGGTCAACAAAAGGAGAGCTGCCTGCAGTCATCTGCTCTCAGAAACCAGCTCCTTTGGGAGCAGGCCAATGCATGCAAAGAAGGCTGGCCCTGGTGTCTTCCATCCTCCAGTGTCACCATGACTGAGTGTGGACCAGTTTATCAAAACTTCCTTGAATTTGTGAGAGCAGATGTGGGATGATTAGCCAATTTGGGGGGTAAAGGATGAACAGCCTTGGGACCCAAACAAAGTCCTCTCAGGTTCAAGGGGGTACAGTGAGGGGCCATGCAGATGGAAGTGAACCCACAGCCCACCCTAAAGCACCAGTAATAAGAGCAGCTCAATGGCATCAATCTGCAACCCCTTCTCTTCATAAACTGACACAAACTGATGGAGTGTGGCCAATTCATTTCCAATAGCAGGACACTTAACTACAATGCACACACTATAGACAGTGGGCGGGCACAATTCAGTGAAACAAGAGTCTCTTCACCAATAGAATGCCACTCAGAAAACAAACACAAGGGAGCTTCCCATTCAAGAAAAACTGGTGCTTTAGCATGGCAGCACAGTCAGCCTGGGTCCCACAATGGCCTCACAGCTACAGCCCAGACCTGACTGACACCAAGAGCCAAAGGCCTCTGAGTCTACCTCTATTGACTAAAGGGCTCGGGAGCAGGCTACATATCATGGAACATTTCTAAGCTCTCAAACTAGTAGATTCATAAACACACAGCTAACCCTGATCCTCAACCTTTAGCATCAGCTCTGCAAAGAGGCAGCTGTGATCTTGAATTCAAAACCTTAGAGACAGACAACAGAGTCTATGTTTCTTGATATGCAGAGGCATCTGGCACCTACTGGCTATGCATTGCCCCTTGGGCACATGGCATGGGTGAGAGAGGCTAACTAACATGAGTCTCCTCATTTCTGTCTCAAGTCTGTCACAGACTTATCTCACCCCACTATCAGGTGCCCGAGTGCTGTCCTCGTTCATGCATGATCTGTGTTTGCGTACTTTGCACTCTGAATAGTCAAGGATATAAGTCTTTCTCAAGAGAGTAAACTCTGTAGTACAGCTGTGGAGCTGATATGAAACAAGAAACATCATGTGACTTGACCTCACTTTTGAGAAGTCAGAGAGCAACAGGAATAAAAATGCCCTGGGTGAACTGCTCCTCCTGCCTCTGTGGCCTGAAATACTCTGAAAGCAGCCACACAGACCAGATGGCAGCCCTTGTCTGTCTCTGCACAGGACACCCCAAGTACTCTGACAGGATGGCTTTTCTATCACAAACACATAGGAATTATAAGAACCAAAGCTGGGTAACAAGTTTCAATGAAGCAGCATGCCTATTGCTCTCAAATGATTAAGATAAAAAAACAAAAAACAATTCAACAACTTTTCTAGAACTGGTTCTCCATTAGTGAGAGCCTGGGTTCAGGGAGAAGTGGCTAATTCCAGGGTAGAAGAAGGAAATGCACCCAGAAGCTTCCTGTGCCAAAGTCTGGAAGCTCACATAGCATGTGAGACACTGAAAAGCACACAACTGAGCCTAAAGAGCTGGCCAATCTGGGATCACTGAGTGACAAACAATATAGTTACAAATTAATAAGCTCAGAAAATAAAACAAACCTCAAGCCTTATCTGTTACAGTTATCAGTGGACAGCTCAGTCTGACAAAAAACAGGCAGCAACTGTGACCTTGACTATATCCTCGAGTAGATACGAAGGAGTTCTCAAGAGACTGAGAAGGTGCATTGTGTCACCTCACCAGACACTAAGGTGTGAGCAGCAGTGATGAAGGAGAGCAGCTTTCTAAGCATCATCTAGGTACACACAGTGGACAGGGCAGCACAAATAACTGCAAGGCCTGCCACAGGTTCTGGGAAGACCCGGCTCCACCAGCCCATGGCCTGGGCTCCTTCTTAGAACAAGTGGGGCTGAGTCTGGTTGCATTCCTGCAGCAGGGCCCCTTGGGAAGTCCCCTCACTTCCAGAAAGCATGCTTACAAGGGGGCAGAGCAGACATTAGAGGCTCATCTCCAAAGGAAAAACATCCTTTCATTTCTGGGGCAGCTTTCTGTCAGTAAGAGACTGTTTCTAACTTTCAAAGTATATATCAAAAGTGAGGATCAAAGTCTATTTATAGAGGAGCTTTCCCTAAAATACACACATTCTACAGCAGTCTAGAGACATTGCAGAGAATGGAGGACAGGAGTCAACAAAGAGTAAGCTGGTCAACAACTTTTTTTTTTTTTTTTGGTTTTTCGAGACAGGGTTTCTCTGTGTAGCCCTGGTTGTCCTGGACTCACTTTGTAGACCAGGCTGGGCTTGAACTCACAGAGATGCGCCTGCCTCTGCCTCCTGAGTGCTGGGATTAAAAGTGTGCGGCCACCACTTTTATCTTTTGCTTAGTAGTAGTTCTGCTGTTGGCAACTGGACAGAAGTTTGTCTTTGATGCCACCCCACCCCCTCTGCCACCACCCAAGGATATTCTCAAGTCTGATCCCAGTGCCTACAGAAGGGCTTTCCTTGGAAAGTGGGTGCCCTTGTTAGGATAAGATCATGAGGGAGCAGAAGAACCCTTGGCCAGTGACCATATAGGACAGAAACACACAAAGAGGATGGTGACCAGGAGTATGAAGAGAGACTGGAGAGATGTGACCAGAAACCAAGTAACAGCAAGAACTGGAAAAGGTAGAAAGGGCCCTCTCTGGAGCTTCAGAGGGGATTGCAGCCCTTGTTTTGGACTTCCAGCCTCAGAAACTGAAGGAACAGATTTCTGCTGCATTGTCCCGTCTGTGACCTTTTGCCTCTGCTACCCTGTGGCATCCCTTTATACTCCCTGCATTCCACCTGTTTCTCCCTCCTCACACCTCCAATTCAAGACAGCTCAATGACAAATTCCGCACATAGCAGTGATGCATTGAGCAGAGTACAGACAAGACTGAAGTTAAAAAAACAAACAACCACACTACTCCAAGGTTTCTTTACGGTCTTGGGTCACTCCCCATTTGACTGGTTTGTCCTCTACTGCAGACTGTACATTCTGGTCTCTGATGATCTGGTGACAACCTACTCCTTTCCAATTACTGCAGAGGCCTGGAAGCCTGTAAACTTAACTTCCCTCTCCTTTGCAAAGTGCTGCCCTTTGTTACTGTAGACAGATCTGGTACAGGCAGAAAGTCCAAGTTCTGTCTGTCAGGGCTGTTTTTAGGACATGTGTGGGTGGATTTCACTCCCAAGTCCTGCACTGTCTTCCCTAGCTTAGCTGACATAGGGGCTGAATGGCTAATGAGTCACTCCATTCAGGTTGTGTGGGACCCCACACTGCTGAGCCACAGCACCTTTGTGCTGTCCCAGATTCAAAGCAACACCCACCCTGAGCACATGTCATGGGACATGTAGATCAACCACCCAGGACCTCATATTCTCTCTTGGCCTACAAACCTGACCATCCCCAATGCCTTACCCTTTGAGTTCCATGGGACGGCAGGACCACCATGTATGTGTTGGGGGGGGGGGTCTACTAAGGGCTGGTTTCGGTGCTGACATCTGGTTCCCGCCCCTTCTGAGGCATTCTCTGATTGGTTGAGTAAGTGCTGAGGCCTGAGATTGGGCAAAGACAGAGGCAGGTGGGACTAAGGTGTGCGGGCTTCTGAAGCAGAGAGATTGATGGGTAAGAGAAGCCTCCAAGAACAGGAACACAGACTTTGTTTCCTGTCAGTGAGACACTTTGCCCTAGTGATGCTGCCTTGTAGGCCCCCAGTGTATGAGGAGACTCTTGGCCCTCATATGACTGCTGAACTGGGGCGGGGGACTGTTATGTAGGGACACTCCACTCCAGAGGAGTGGGATGGAAGGGATAGGGGATAGAGGGTGGGAGAGCAGGACTGGGAGGGGTGAAAATAGGGCACTGTGATGAAGATGTAACCTGAAGTAATAAATAAATACTATAAAAAAAAAAAGAGAAAGAGAGAGAGAAGCCTCCAAGAGAAGAAACAAAGAGCAGGAAGGAAGACACATGCCATGAGTTAGAGAAAAGAACCTCATTCCACATGACCTAGAATATTGGCATAACGTGGAGAAAACAGCCCAGGGGATGTATGTACATTATACAGGGCTTTATTCAGAAATAGAATTAGGACCATGGCAGAGAATGTTAGTCCTGCAGGCCTGCCATGGTGTCTACTCTCAGAGTTACAGCCTTTCCTGTTGGCTGGAGCCAAGAAAGCATCTGTGATCTCATCTGGCTTGCACTGTTCTGGTTGGAGGGCTAATTGGACACCAGGTACTGTGAAAGTCACAGGAAGGTTGGAAAATTAAAAAACAAAACAAAACAAAAGCCATACCTTGACTTTCAGACCCAAGCAGATATTAATTTAAATGGGTAAATACTTTCAAAAGAAGCCATGTTTTTAAAGATACGGTATATTCTCTTTGCCTAACAGGAACCAGATTTTCTTATTTCAGTGACTAATACATGAAAATGTTCACGGACAACATTTCTAAACCTCCAGAAACTTCAACTTGCCTCACACGTGCAAGCAATTAGGGAAAACACTATTTTCTATATGCATAAATAATTCAAATAGGACACTGGTTTTAGAAAGATTTCATTTAAAGTAGACATCTTCACACAATTCTACACTACCCAAGCTTCATAGGAATGCCAGGCCCTTTCCTTCTCCAGTCCTACTCTGTCTCAGATTGCCTAGCAAAGAAGTAGCACACACCTGCAATGGGCACATAGCCAACACCCTGCTGGTACACAGTTGGCATCAGGACCACAGGCTGAGGCGGCATCATCATGGCAGCTGGAAGGGACTGAAACACAACAAAGAAAAACATAGGTGTCAAGGAGGACCATACCATATGTCAATCTTGTTACTTCCAATATCACAGGAATAGTCCTAGCCATGGCCCAGACATTAATTAACACTCAAGTCATGGAGTCCTCAGTAAAAATGTAGTGGCCTTGGTCACTGGTTATATTTGGACCAACACCCCAGCATACTACCTCCCCTCAGCTGGAAGATTTGGGCTAAGACATGCTGTAGACTCACAGAACTACAGCTACAGAAATGTGATCGAGAGAACAGGACTGGGCTAGGAAAACAGCTCAGTTGGGAAAGTGCTTGGTGTACAAGCAGGAGGACCCAAGTTCAATCTCCAGCACCCATATAAAAAGCCAGGTTTGGTGGCATGTATCTATAATTCCAGGACTAGGGAGGCAGACACAGGAAGATACCTGAAGTTCACTAGTCAGCCAATTTAGTAGAATGAATGAGTTCCAGTTTCAGTGGAAGCAAAAGTTAGAGGAAAAATTAAAGAAGACAAATGATGTCAACTGTAGCCTCACATGAGCTGCAACCACCACCACTTCTCACACAGGACTTACAAAGCTCCCTTTAGGGTCTGTTTTGGAGAGTACATCAGTATCAGTAGCTTCTCACAGAACTATGAACTGTTTTATTTAATGTGTCTTAGTGTGTGGTGAGAGCTTTTGTTTCTTAAATAATCCAATTATGTTATGTGAATGTTTCTGTTTTCATCCCAGGTGTGGGATATGGAGCTGCTGCAGTTTGTCCACAGCTGTTAACTATGATTGTCTCGTGCTCTAACAGGGGCGTGGTTTAGCCAAGTGCAGACAGTTTAACTCTAAGGACTCTGGAGAAGTTATAAATGCCAGAGTCCAGAGGGAGGTTGGAAAAAGAGGAAGAAGGTGGCTGCTGTTGCTCCTCTGTACTGTTACTGGTTCATCCTTCTGCTGTGTTTGCTGTTGCTGGTTTGCTATACTGCTGGATATACTGACAACTGAGACTGGTGTTGCCCCAAAGAACCTGATGGCCCTAATCAGCAGGAAGTAGTCAAAGAGACCTATGTCCCTTTCCCCTCTAACCTTTCTCTCCCATCTAGTGTTGGGGGGTTGGAAAGAATAAGGGTTGGAAGGGAGGCAGAGAGGTTTAAGAACTCAAAAAAGAAAAAATTAAAATATATGCCAACATTAGTGCTCTGTCTGCATGTATGTATGTGCATCATGTGTGTGCCTGGTGCCAGTGAAGGTTATATTAGGGTATTGAATCCTCTGGAACTGGAGTTACAGTTCATTGTGAGCCACCATGAGGGTGCTTGGAATCCAATCTGGGACTTTCCACAAGAGCAGCCAGTGCTCTTACCTGCTGAACCACCTCTCCATTCCCAGCTCAAACAAGCTTGAGCTGCAAGTGAGCTAGTATAAAATGGACCTGTCTGCTACGTAAAGCACCTGTTAAAAGACAGGGAACACTAAAAAACAGAAGGAGAGATGTGCAGGGTGGTCAAGCTGAGGTTGCCTGTACACAGGGTGCTTTATACTCCCTGTTCTCAGAGGCTCAAGAGTGACTAAAGAGAAAAGGCCTAAATGATACAAAGGAGACAGTGGAAGCCCAGATCACCAACCCTGCCTCCCATGACTTCCCAAGGTTCTGAGAGCCATAGCTGCCTCAAGGAGGTGCCATAACCTCTTTGAGGGTGGCCTCTCCAGACAGTGAACTCACCGTGTAGGACATGACCAGGTTAATCATGCCCTCCTTGTCGTCACCCTGTCTCCCACTCAGGCTATACCACTCGTCTTCCACTTGGCCCTGCTTCAGGGACTCAGGGATGGTGATGTGGGTCCAAGCTATGCGGTCATCCATGGAGAAGGCCCGCTGAGAAGGACAAGAATAGAGTGACCTCATCATGGCCCACAGTGACCCATGTTATAGATACCATCTTTTCCTCTGGCTGTGACTCTGCCTGGACTGCCACCTGCACCGAACTTTCTATCTTTTTGGCAGGACAAAGTTCCTCTTCATGGCTCTAGCTTCCTTCTAGGAGCTTCTCATTAAAGCACAATCCCAGACTTCCATGGACCACCCATAATCTGACCACCAACCACCCCTGTACCTTCTGAGTAACCACTGTAAGGCCAGGCCAAAAGACAAGAAAGAATCCCTGGGCTCCCATCCTGGCTCAGGGATGGACAATGTCCTCCCCAGTCCTTGTAGCCCTACTCCTAATACACCAGATATAAGCTGCAGTCACAGATGAGGACAAGAGCTCCAAGCCACCTACAGCCCCAAACCTCCTTTCTCACATGTTCCTACTATTCTAAGAACACAGAAGAGGGAGAAAGGGACAAAAACAAACAAAATAAAAAAACAGAGGAAGGGGCAGAGGGACAAGACAAAGAAAAGGCTGTATCCTCCTGGCTTGCCTGCCAATGCCCAACTGCTCTCTGGCCCTCACTGTCCCCATTCTCTTCCCACTGCCCTTTGCTCTGGTTTAAGGAAGAAGTGCCCTTTTTGTTGTCTCCAGAACTAAGCTACCAGAAGACACCTTCAGCCACCTGAGTTTCCCGACTACCCTCAAAAAGCTGCATGCTTAATTGCTGGCACGGCCATGGGACATTACTGGCAGACCCTATAATTCACACCTGCAAGAACAGTGTTCCCACCACTAGTGGACTTGCTGGAAATTGACATACCCATGAACAGCTATTTTCACACTTGTATCATTGGTGATGGTTCCCAATGGACACTGTCAAAGGAGCTGAGAAAGGAAAAAAGCTGTACCTTGTCATTCAGCCACTAAATGCCAGGTGTCCAGGCAGGTCACACCCGGTTACCCAGCCACTAAATGCTAGGTACACAGGCCTGACTGAGCACCAATAGATCAGCCTCATGACTACAAGCACAAAGCACACTGTAGCACATCCATATCTACTGGATTCCAAACTTGGCAGATCTGTGACACTGGGGCATCCCTCACCTCATCGAAGATCTCAAGGTAGAACGAGTCCACACCTGGGGGCACTGTGCACTGGATGACCTTGTTCCAGCGAGGGTTCTTGGCACCATTGTGTGCTGTCGGAGTTTCATAAACAGCATAGCCCAGACGCAGGCGGCAATAAGGGTCCATACGAGTCATGCCATAATTCTTTGCCAATTTTGCCTGAAATAACACCAAATTTAGAAAAATGAGGCATCCCCCAGCAGAGAAGAAAGCCAGTGCTTACCTAAACTGTTTACCTCACAGGTATTTCACAGTACATGAAAAAACAGCCTTCAAGTTTACCTAACTGTGTCAGCAACCTTTTCTTGAACATTGTGCCAGTCATTGCTGGACTCACACAACTCTGGGGACCTGGCCACACTTGGCAGAAAGCAATTAAGATAAGACCTCTAATCTGACACTGTGCACTAACTGTGCACATCTTAGGTCTCAGCATGGAGCTGAGGTTGAGTGGGAACCATGGTTTGTTTGTAGGGCAGTTGTGTAGGACTGAGTAGCTAACCTCAGCTGCTACAAAGGGATCAGGAAAAACATCCTCATGGAGGATAGTGCCCAGCATGGACCAATCATGAGTGTAAGTATCTTAGACAGATCCCTAGAAAATTAAAAGGTATCACCAGATATTTTCAGGAATAACTAGAGTCAAAAAAATTCCACTCGTCGGGGCTGGAGAGATGGCTCAGAGGTTAAGAACACTATCTGTTCTTCTGAAGGTCCTGAGTTCAATTCCCAGTAACCACATGGTGGCTCACAACCGTCTACAATGAGATCTGGTGCCTCCTTCTGGATTTCAGGTGTACATGCAGTCAGAATACTGTATACACAATAAAAAATAAATAAAAAACTCCACTTGTCTACATGGGAAATGAGGAGCAAAGGCAAAATGCATGCCCAAGGATAACCTACCTTCTCTTCTGCTTTGCTCTACCAGTCTTCAAAAGGAAACTGAGACCCACCTGTACTACAGTGATGCTGAGGCGACCCACAGTGCCAACTGTTCCTCCATACTGCAGCTGCTGGGCTGCCTGGGCATCCAGCTGGATCTGCTGCTGCTGCTGTGTGGGCGTTATCCGAAGGAAGTCCTGGGGAAGTTCACCAATGTACACCTTCCAGTGAGGAGAGAAAAAAGAATAGGGTCAAAGCAGGTAGCCAAGCAATCTCACAGTATTATGCGGCTAGCCTTGGAACAGTGTTCACTCTGGCCCAGGTCCAATTCATTCTCACCTCACCAAGGCTTAGAGAGGGCTTGGTCTGTTTTCTCACATACAAGAGTTTCCAGTCTGCCCTCATCTAAGCTTCCTTCCCCTGAAGATGCATGCCTTCTTATTCAGGAGGTGCTCAAGGCAAACCAGAGCCCTTGGAAGGTTTAGAACATGTCTCAGTCACTAAACAGGCTGGCTACTAGGGCTGGAGAGAGACCTCAAAGGGTTATGAGAAAATAATTTTTCTAGGAAAATAAGAGAGCAAAGGAAAGGTTAACCAAGACTCCTAATGATGGTTCTGGCTAAGAATCATTCTGGAGATAACCATAGGAACTTACCACAGAGGGTGTAAATGCTGAACCACGACTTCCCAGTTGGAAATGGCACCTGCCTGGGACCCAAGATGGGAGGGCTGAGAACTCAAGGACCAGTGAGCAAGCCTTGGAGCAAACACAGCTTCAACCAAGGTGACCCAACAGAGGACAGGACTGACTGCTCCTTGCCCAGTGGGTATAGGTCTGAGGGTTACACAGAGGAAATGCTCACAACTAAGTATCAGCTGTTGAAGCTCTAAAGGGTGAACACTCACTGAAGGAAGGGCTTGCGCACCAAATAGGTGCGTAAGGTAGTCCCACCATGCATGGTTCCCCAGGCCATCACACACACTTTCAAAGAAGCACCAATGTCATGTGAGCTGTGGCAAAGTGAATTTTCTGAGAGCTTCAAGGAGCACTTGAGTACCAAGGTTCTGTGACACCCTGACTATTCCACTGCACACACTCCTGCCTATCCCACCTGCCTGTGGGCACCCACTGATAATGCATCATGTAGGCTTCCAGTTTCTGCAGGTTTTCAGCTCCCAGTACCAGGACAGCATCTGTCTCCAAGGGGTTGGGTGTTCCTTTCAAAAGTTCCTGAAAAAGGTAGGCATGGTGGCTCATTCCTCTGCAATCCCAGCACTTGAGAGACTGAGGCAGGGAAGTACTCTGAGTTCAAAGCCAATCTGGGCTACATAGTGAATCCAGGCTAGCCTGAGCTACACAGCAAGATCCTGTCTCAAAAAAAAAAAATCAAATAAATTAATAAAAGCAAGCAAGCAAGCAAAAGTCACTGGATCCCTGAGTCTAACCCCTTACCAACTCCCCATTTCTATATTTCCAGAAAATACAGATTAGTAAGAAGTTCAGAACCAACCAAAGATACAGCCCAGAGTTCTCTGTGGGCAACCCTTGAGCGGTTGCCCTGATAACATTCCCACTACTCTCCTTTAACTTGAAAAACAAACAAACAAACATGTCACACATGTCTGTTTGTTTGTTTTTCAAGTGAGTGGTGACTACTCAGGTGCCCCTCTGCACGTCTGGGGTCACTCAGTTCAGAGCCAGGAGGGAGCCCAGCTCTTACAGCTTCCCGGAAAGTAGCTATGGCTAGTGAGGCACATAGTTACCACAGCTCCCAGTGCTCAGAGCTTCTCTGGGATGGACAATCTTTCTCAAGGCACATCACAAAGGCTTCCAGGGAGTCCCAGAAGAGATGAGAAAGGGCTGTGGCACAAGAAGCCAAGAACCGGTGTCTGCGGTATACAGGAAACGCCCTCCCAGAGATACTCCTGGCCCATACCTGTGCTAGTCTGCAGTGAATTTAGAGGGTGTGCCTCCATAATGCATAAACAGCTTTATTTATGCATCATAAATGGGTTTTTAGGCAAAAACAGACTTTCTTCAGCCAGGTTCTTGGGGTTAACCTACATCAGGCCAAGTTCTCACTCATCATAGGAACAACTGCTATGGTATGCCACATTTTACAGCTTTAGGGCTGCAGCAGGTCACACTTGTGTCTCCTAGGGATACACCCAGGAGGGCAGAGGCTAGCAGGTATCATAGTGATAGGTCTGGGTATAGGTAGTCATGAAGGCTGCTTCAGGCACTGAAGTCAGGAAAGGCCATGTAGAACAAAATAAAATAAAATTTTTTATCTTAATTGTTTCTTATCTGTTCCCTTCTTGGGATTGAAAACTTCAGACACTGAGATTTCATTATACTTTTCCAGGCTTTCATTAAAGAGATAGAGATTATTGGTGTGGGGGTGGGGTTAGGATAAAATATGGCTAGAGGTACAGCTCTGTGGTAGAGCACTTGCCCAGCATGCACAATGCACTAGGTTCAATTCCCAGTACCTTTCCCCCCAAAAAGATCAAACTTAAATGTGCTATTTTTCTTTTTCTTTTTTTAAATTTAATTTAAATTTTCATTTTACAACCCAATCGTAACCCCCTCCTTCCCCTCCTCTGGGTCCCACCCTTCCACCTCCTCCCATCCCTCCCCTCCACAGAAAAGGGGAGTTCATGTGTATTGGCCCGCCCCTGCATATCGAGTTGCATCAGGTCTGAGCACTTCCTCTTCCATTGAAGCCAGGCACCACAGCCCTGTTGAGGGGAAGTGACCAAAAAGCATGCCTCATAGTCCTTGCCAGAGACAGCCCCCCCCCCTCCATTTGCTAGGGTCCTACATAATGATGCCCTGCTATGATTACAGACAGGAGTGTAGCATAACTGTCCTGTGAGAACCTCCATGCAGCAGAAGATCCAAACAGAAGCTGATACCACCAAACACTAGATGGAATGTGGGGGATCTTGTGGAAGAATGGGGGGAAGGGTAGAAAGACCCGGAGGAGACAAGAACTCCACAAGACAACCAACAGAGTCAACTAACCTAGGTTCATGGGAGCTCACAGAGACTGAATCACCATTCAAAGGGCATGCATGAATTAGACCTAGGTCTCTTACACATATGTAACTCATAGGCAGATTGGTCATCATGGGGGATCCTAGCAAATGTGCTATTTTCCATTAAGGATTTAATCATTAAAATTACAAATAAGAAAGGAAAGTTTTAACAATGTGAGTTTAACAATGTTACTGAAGAGTAGAAAAGCAACTTTATGGTAGAGAAAGCTAATCCACTCTGCCTTAGCTAGGTGACCCTTCATCCAAGCCAGGGATGTGATACAACAACCTCAGCAATGTATCTCCTCCAAAAAACAAAAACAAAAACAAAAAAACCAAGGGCAGCCTGAGAGATGCTCAAAGGCAAGGCATGGTGTTGGGAGGATCCCATAGCAGTGAAGGGAACAAGCTGACTCTTGACCATGGACTGAAGCCAATTTCATGGCAGTGACAATGACATCAGGGGAAATAGAGTGATACAGGGGGAACTTTTGATTTTCTAAAGCTTTTCCTTAAATATAAACTACTCTCAAATCACAAATGTACTAGAAAAAGTTTCACCTTAACCGACAGAGGGAACAGGAAGGGATAGGAAAGACTTCAGCTTGAACCAAACAAGCTGGTTATATAACCAATACTCACTGTCCTGGGAGGGAAAAGGCAAGCCTGCCTGTTGCTGCAGCTCCCTGATTTGTCTAAATGAGGAAATCTCAAGTTATACCTAGAGCCACCGCTGTTAGCATAGTGAGGAACGCTTCGAGAACAGGAGGAGAATCTAGGCACTGGTGCAAATTCTATAAAGTCAATGACAGCACTGGAAAATACCACCAATAAGCAGCTATTTTTAGTAAAGTTGTAAAATACAGGGCTAATCCTAAAATGTATTTTTAATGTATATTGGTGGAGGAAATTTTTGCTAATGAAAATATACATTTTTATCATGGCTTAAAGACTTAGAAATATTAAATAATGATCTCTGTTAACAAACAATGAATTTTTTTTACAGTTTACTTAAGAGTACAAGATGAATGCACATATTGAGTTCAATACTAACAAATGACTTTAAACACGTGGGTTGAGACGGAACAATTTCAATTCCAGGCACCGGTCCCATGGAAAAGCTGCAGCAATGTAAGCATAAGTACACTCACTCCTTATGGTCTGGGAAAAAAAGGAAGAGCCATCAAGCAATGTCTAACTTTCCTATTCAGAAGCATCTGTGTGTGGCCTGGACTCACAGCCCTCAAAAGAAATGCGGTATTTCTGTGCCCCTAAAATACAAGGAATCCCCAGGACTCTGACCAAATGGGAGGAGGCACTAGACAGGGCACTCTGGGCTTCACCCTTGGCTCTGGGTAGCACTTGATAACAAGTAAAAGTAGAAACAGGCAACTAATCTAGTGAATGAGGGCACACATGATACCCAATCCTCACAACCTGTGACACAGCCCATGGGATTTCCTCACAGACAGAGAAGCAAGTTGTCTCTCCTATGGTTGTCCAAAGGCTTCTGGCCTGCCCAGTGTGGAGGACCTGCCTGCTAGCATATCTGGGATACTGTAGAAAAAGGCAAGAAGCTGCTAGAGTTCAACAAAAAAGATAAACAGGTTACCCCTGGAGGCATTGCAGATGTGGCTGCTATGTCACATATGTGTCAGTAGGTGGCAGAGAGGAGAGAGGCTATATTTACATTCAGTGTTTTGACCTATGAACATCTGAATAAATAGTAGCCTAACATTCCTGGGGTGGGGGAAAGCAAGCTGGATACCAACACCACTTTGGCACCATGGGGTGGCCTGTAATGACTACCAGACCAGCATCTGGAAAGCACCAGATGGGCTCCCAGGACAGGAAACAAACCAAAAACTAGAACTCTGCCCAGCTCTGGATCTGGGGGTTGTGGGTGAGCCAGCCTTGAGGGAGTGAGTGTGGGAGAGCCAGCCCTGCCTTCTGTCTGCTATGTGGTGGTGTTGGCTAGGGAGAGATGCCCTCCCCTCCCTTTTGCCCTCACCACCATTGGTCGAGGGGAGATCTGGCCCAGATGAGGTCACAAGAGCAGGAGAGCTGTCCCTGCCCCTCACATGCTGCAACACTCAGGAGAGCAAGCCCTGCACCTTTCCATAGTAGAACTGGCCATGCAAGTGGGGGTTGCAGGTCCTGAATCAGGGCTTTGAGTTGGTCCACCCCAACATCTACCCAATGGAAAAACTTCTAGAGTGCAAGAAGAGGCCAGTTCCACAACCCAGGACTGCAGGATCTCCATGACATAGGACAGTTACGGCATATCTGAAAGGAGTTCCAGTGAGGTTCCCGTACTGACAGAGTAGTGGAAACCAGAGGCCTCATACCAGACCAAGGAGTCATTATAATGTACATTTGCAAGCAGAATGTGTGGACAAAGGGGAATATTGTTGGACATACTGAGATACACTGCAGCTTACACAATGAGCTGCTACTTTTTATGCTGGGACAGATTGCAAGGGTGGAGGGTAGGTCTGGGGGGAGGTGGGAGATGGGAGGGAACAGGGTGCATGATGTGAAATTCACAAAATAAAAAGAATAAAAATTTTTAAAAAAGATAATCAGGGACACAGTTACTTCAACAGCTGAGTGTGAACATGAGTTGCAAGTATGTGTCCATGTGTGTGAGGCTGTGGTATCAGCAAGGATAGAGGGAGCAAGGGAGAATCCTGAAGAAGCACCAGCTCATAGTTTAGAGTATCTGTGGCAGCTGGGCAGAGGTGGATCTGTTGCCTGATGCCAAGGCCAGGACAGCCTACCAGAGCCAGTGATCACAGGGATTCCTATACACAAGACTAGCTGCTGCTGTGTCTTCCCACAGTCACCACAACCAGCCCCATCCTGCCTTCAACAGGTACCTGGCAACTGCATAACCTACTTGGACCCAGCTCCACTGTCTCTCTGGGGTTAAACAGAAAATAGAATCTTAAAAGGATTTGATCAAAGAAATAGTTACGTTTTCTGAGAAATAAAAAATAATTCAAAAGGACCTAGTACTTCTCTAGTTCATGGTATTTCCCATGGGCTGGGCCTGTTGCACTTTCCAATCATAAACTTGACCCATCCTCACAAGCCCTGATGACAGTTCTGTAAATGGTGACTTGGCTCTCAGTCAGGACCGAAACTACACTCTAAGGCATTCAGTGATTTACACTGAAACTCCAAAGAATGAGAAGTAAAGTGCTGACTGGGATGACAGCAGGGCAACTGAGAAGCCACCTATTGCAACTCTACGCAGAGCCCTCAGGAGCTCAGTAAAGGATTTTAAAAGAGAAGCTTGAAAGTAAAGCAAAGGGATCCTGAAAAATAGACACAAAGAGGATTGGGAAGATCACACATCTAGATCTGAACAAGCATGCTGCTGCTCAAAGGAAAGCAGAACCATCACATATGGCACAGCAGCACAGGTGAGACACCACCAACTCACCACCAGCTATGTATGGTCTTTGCACAGACTGGGGAACGCAGATGCAACCAACTTCAGATTTGCAAAACTGTATGTTAAAATTTCTAGGGTAACTAACTCAAAGAGAAAAGAAACAGACCATACACTTACCAAACTGGTGAAGAATTTACAACTGATTACATACATTTAAAAAAGTATTATTGATTACATACATTTTTTTAAAATCTATATTTGATGAATCAAAGCAAGAATACAAACATGTAGGACAAATGGAAGGCTAAAAGTGTTAAATATATATGTACATATTGCTGTGGGTAGATCCCTCCTAAAAATAAATATTGAATAAAATGTAAAGTCAAAAAAATGAATGCATGAAAGAAAAAACTGTAAATACTTTCTAAAAGGAAAAGTAGAGTAGCCATACTAGCATATAAAGTAAAAGGCAAGAAGCAGTAAAGGTCACTATCTGGTGGCTGCAGCCTAATGTGGGAATGCTAGACTTGTACTCAGGTATAGCCTCACCTCAGAATCTAAAACAGACATTCCCAAGGACCCAGAGATAAAGGCCTAGCGGCCAGCTGGTGAGCACAACCTCTTGCTCAGGTTCTGCCCTGTGAGGATACTAAATCACACAGGAGGTTTGAGAACTATGAGTATACAGTAACACTCAAAAAGAAAGCTGAAATACACCCTAAAGAACCCAAACCCTTCCTCTATTACTAGAAAACAAGAAGCCTGTATTTTACCTTACTTTATTAAGAAACTGTTTAGAGACAACCCAGGTACCTCTGGGTGAGGAAAAAGCTTACCTTTAACAACAGACCCAGTTAGCAAGTGAAGACATACGCTCAGGTTTAAAAATCACCCTTTGGGAGCTGGAGAGATGTTTCAGTGGTTAAGCACAGTGACTGCTCTTCCAGAGGCTCTGGATTCAATTTCCAACACTCACATGGTTCACAACTGTATGTAACTCCAGTTCTGGGGAAGCTGACTCCTTCTTCTGACCTCCATGGACACCAAGAATGCACATAGTATATTTACATATACACAGGCAAAATATTCATACACATAAAATAATCTAAAAAAAAATTAAATCACTGTTTGCCATCCCTAATCAAGTCACTGGCTCAACCACAATCACCAGGGAAAAGCAGGACTGACGAAGCTCCAGATAGGCATGGACAATGAGGATCACCCACAGAATGAGGAGGCACAAAGCCAGAGCCAGTGGTCCCTGGCACTGCTCACTGGTTAACCAGCATCGCAAGTAGGACAAGTCAGCACCTGCTGGACTCCACACAACACAACATATCTATAAAGGAAGACCTTCAAAATGCCATCCCCATCTGGTGCAGTCTCCAGCCAGCAAGACCTCCTTCATGTATTCCCACAAGAAGTAGGATCTTCAAAGTCACTCATTGTAGGAAAGCAGCAGGTGTGTGGACTGGGAAGCAAAAGGGCTTGGTACTTTCAAAATACCAGTACTTTCAAAAGTGAGATGGATATAGCATAAGATGTAGTGTCCTATTGTGGCTACTTAAAAAAAACAAAACAAAACAAAACCTTAAAAACTAAAAATGTAAAATACCACATGTCCTGGGGAAGAATTTATTCCTTCAAAACTATGTGGGTATTGGCTGTTCTCATACCTGCCTCCCAAGCCTTCAACCAAGGATAGAGAGCCCTTCTAGCCCCGATGAGTGTTCTGTGCCAAGACACTCTTTGTCAGTCCTTCCCCACTCATCAGAGGTAAAGGTTGGCTAGAGAGTCACCTGTCCAAGTCTAAGTCCAGGCTACTGGGAAGGGGACTCTGGGCCATGGTCTAACCCCTACCCTCTGCCCTCCCACCCCAGCTGTGGCTATGCAAAGAAGGTTGCCTGTAGGACACAGCACTGACCAAATGTACTTATGGAATTTACATTTGGAAGCCATCACTGTTTATCTTTACAGTTCTACAACCCCAAATATGACATGAATAGGAGAGAAGCACTACCTCTACTAGATCCTGACAACCGGCTAACAAGCCTTTGCAAATATTAGTGAATCCAGAGGTATCGTATATGGGCACATCATTCTAGGTGAAGCAGTCTATGAAAAGTTGAAAACTGGGAAAAGGCATGCACTCTGAGAAATAGCACTTACCATATGTAGTTCAAGGCCTTCTATTCTATAAGGGATTCTGGTTATGGCCCATGCAGTCCTCCCACACCAAGTCTGTATCTTTCTGCTTTTAATGGTTAAGAACATAGATCTTGATGGTGACTGTTATTCTCTGGCTTACATAAGTCACCATGCATAGCGGTGTCTCTGTGCTCCACACCTGTGGCTCAGTGTCCAGTTGCTCTAAATATTGTAGCCACTAACACTATGATGAACTCATGTCTATCCCAAGCAAAGCCTGAAATACCAGTCAGTTATGACAAATTCTTAGATCAGACCCAAGGTTAAAAGTCATCGAGAGTGCTCCTAAAAACCACTCAGCTGCCTATGTTGTATTTATATGACTATTTTCTATCCCTAGAAAACTGGGCAAGTAGAAAGATTAAACATCAGGTCTTGACTCCACAGATTCTGCTAGTATGAACATCATCTGACACTCCCAATTACTCATCACAGTGTAGGCTATCCAGCTCTGTACACACAGCAGCAGACTCTCCCAGAGAAACAAGGTAGGATAACTTCTTGCTCATGACAGACACTGAGCTCACCATCAGAGATGAATTCAAACTCAGCCCATACCACAGGAGTAAGGACACTCTCAGAACACATAGTAAGAAAGGGTCTGCTCTTCTTGGCCATGTGTCCACTTGGCAGGGCATATGAAAGGGGCAAAGTTCTGGCTCCCTTTCTCCTCTGGCAGCCACACCCAATCTTCTGTAGTTTGTTGAGACACAGTGAGGATAAAGAGGGGTTGCTGAGCATGAAGATAACTTTCCAACACTGGAAAGCTCCATACCAAGTTTGACAGTGGATCAGGACTGGCTTCAAAGCCCTCCAAAAAAGCATCTAATCAAGCCTAGGGCTTTCTTCAAAGTCAGAAAATCAGTAATCTACCCCAAGGAGTTATCTTGTTACACACACACACTTATCTGTTATACACATACTTAACTGTTACAAACATACTTACCTGTTAACACACAAGTGTGCACGTGCACACACACACATACACACACACAAAGTCAACACCAAGCTGTCAGGGTAAGGACCTGGAAAACCACAGGCTTTGCAGGCACATTCAATATTAACTTCATGGAAAAGACACTGTGGTGCCATCAGAACTGTGTTCTACACACAACTGCTGTTAGCCAACAACATCCCACCCACTCCAGTCTCAGGGATCTACTGGGAGGATATCCACACTAGAGGGAGAGGAAACGGGTAGTATCATGGAACCCAAGACAAACATTAGAAGATAAACTTGTTAGAATCTTCCAACTTTTCTGTTCCCTTCTCATTTACAAAGGAGGAAATTGAGGCTTGGAAAGGTGGCCACAAACTGGGCTCAGGAGGTAATCACCTGTTCTCTATAGGTGTTAGGAAGAGGCGGAAACTAAACTGACACAACTAAGAACTGATGACAAAGTGGGACCTTTCACGGTCTCTGATAACAAGGAGACCAAGACATCTCTCCTTCTGGGAGACCAAGGGTGTCCAGTCCCACTCCTCTGAGAGACCACGGGAGCCAAGGTTCCTCTTATTTTGGGAAATTAATAGGGTCAGGACCACCCTCCATCTGGGAGAGCAAGGGTACATCTACGGAAGTAAGAGGTACAGGGCCCTTTTCTATCTGGGGAACTAAAGGGAGTCGACCTCTTCATTTGGGGAAACAAGGACGGTGGGGGAGCCCCTTTCCCTCCAGTTGACCAATGGGGTCAGGGTTCCTCTGTGTAGGAAACTAAAGGACTCAGGGCCTGATCACGGGAGTCAGGACCACTCTCCATCTAGGGGCCCAAGAGCTTCAGGGCCCGTGATGCCCTCCTCCACCCGAGAGACCCGCATGACCAGAGTCGTTACTCAGGAAAGGTACCGAAGATAGGACCCGCATAGCCCCAGGACGGCCGAGCAACCCGCGACAGGCCCCGCGAGAGGCTGAGGAGGCCCCCAGTCTCCGCTGTCCCAGCCCGGCTCTCGCTCAGAGGACTCACCGGCCCGCGCTGCGTGCTGACGGTGGTGGCCATGGTGCTTCGGCGGCCCTGTGCCTTCCCGAATGCACAGAGATTCCCCCAGGATAGCTCTTCCGCCCCACCACAACCTGCGTTGCCGACCGTTGTCCCGCGAGGCAATCTGCGCCTCAGTCAGCTGACAGTCACCCCGCCCCGCCCCGCCCCGCCCCGCCCCACCCCGGCGTTCCCAAAGCGCAGGCGCTCGGCAATGGCTGATCCCACCCCTTCCGGCTAATCCGCGCACGCGTATTCCGGGCTCAGGGAGGAGGCGGACTAAATCTCCCGTGTACGCTTGCTCAGTGGCTCACTTCTTGAGCTCAGTAACCCTTTAAAATGGCTGCCAGACTGTATGCGCATGCTTAAACCTGAGCGCCTCCTTGCGGGTACAAGCAGTGCGCACCTGCAGGAGGGATGTTCATCTCACCTCGGTCGATTTGCCAGCATCTAGTCTCCTGGCTGTAGGTAGCTATGAGACCACCGCCTGCAGGTGCCTGAACCGCTTGAAGAAAGAAGAAAATTGTGATGTTTGGCAGCTTGAGGAAAAACCAGATGGCAGTAGAACCAGCTATCCTCAAGCCCTTGAATTACCTCAAAATGCTGTGGGAGGAAGAACATTTATATTTAAAATTAAAAAAAAAAAGAAGCCAAGCTGAAGGAGAGACAAGAGTGGGCTGGAACACTTCCACCGACCTTGGATTGCTAAATGAATGGAAGAGATGGAAGATATGTCCCTGGGAAACCCAGACCACCCACTCTTACCACTTCAGAGCACTTTTTTCAGAAGGGCCTTTGGCCAAATAAACTCAGGATCGTTCCTGTAAAGAGTTTACCGTATGGTGATCACCAATTTTGTAGGTCCTCTTTCACTTGTGCTTCAGTAGACTTGGTTGTCATTACTCCTAGAGCATTTCTTCACACACACCATGTTCTCTTGTATTCCTTTAATCTCTAAGACCACATCTTCAATCTCTGTTGCCAGTTTCTGTCTTGACATAACATGGGACTGCACCTGGGCTCTGTCCCCAAACAGCTGTCTATCCAATTCTCATCCGTCTCCAGCTCCTGTTGCCCAAACTGCCATTTCTATGCTGGTGAAGCTAAGACAGATCAAGATAAAAGACTCAGCACCCAGTGTGGCAGACATTTTAAAAGAGACCCATGATCCCTTCCTCTTGGTTATAGACAAAATCTGACTTGTGTCTGAAAATGCAGCAGACAACCTGTTGTGTAAGATAATATATCTGGGAGAGCAGACCAGGAACCCCTTTCATCTAAGACCAGTTAAAATTGATTGGGTTTGAAATGTCCACACATACAGCCTCTAATGGAACCCAAATTCTTTAATATTAAAGAGGTAAAAAACAAACCCCCACTCCCCCCAAAACAACAACAACAACCAAAAAAAGGGGAGGGGACTGGGGGAATTGTTACTGAGGATGTAACATAAAGTGCCCCAGTCATTTCAAGTGACAGTCTGTCAGAACAGAATCACAGCATTTACTCTCAGTTGACTTAAAGCTCTCTTAACAGTGGTGTTCACGGTTGGACATAACCTTGTTTCTACTAGATTTGCTGCAGACAGCAACTCTGGTGTATGTGGGCAGTGATAGAATTTGCCTAAGTTACTTTGCAGAAACTTGAAAACTACCTCTGCTGTGAGTATTGATTCTTCTCAGTGGAGAGATGTTATGAATAACAGAACATGAATGAAAGGCTTAGCATGTCTGTGTTCGTCATCTTGTATTTGTCCCCTTTTGCTGCTCTTGACTCAGATCTGTAGTACTTTCTACTGATGTGATAAGACCAAGGTGACTTACAGAAGAGTTTACTTTGGACTTAAGGTTTCAGAAGGTTGGAGTCAAGAATTGTGACTGGAACTGCCAAGAGGCAAACAGGAAACAAACAGCACATTAGGAATGGCATCAGTCTTTTGAAATGGCAAAGCCTGCCCCCAGTGACATAAGTCCTCTAACAAGGCCACACCTCCTAAGTCTTCTCAAATAGTTACACCAACTGAGGATCAAGAATTCAAACATGGCCAGGTGTGGTGGCGCACGCCTTCAATCCCAGCACTTGGGAGGCAAAGGCAGGGGGATCTCTTTGAGTTCAAGGCCAGCCTGGTCTACAAAGAGAGTCCAGGACAGCCAGGGCTACACAGAGAAATCCTGTCTCAAAAAAAAAAAAAAAAGAATTCAAACATGAGCCTATGGGCTCAACTGCCACAGATCCTCCTCAAGTCTGCGTGTAGACATAGAAACTCTGAGAAATGTGTTCTTGCTGGGGACAGTGTCAGATATCTATAATTCTGACAAGAGGCTGGGGCAGGAGGAGGATTAGGAATTTGAGGCCAGCCTGGGCTACAAAATGGGGGGGGATTATGTTTCTGGACCACAGGGCTAACTTGGCCATTGGAGCTGGTATGTGCTTCTTACCAACCCTAGTGACTCAACTATCTAAGGTCCCATGACCTTTTAAGGCTCAGACCAAATCACAAGGCCAGGATGTTTAAGAAGTACACTGATGCCAGCTCTAAACATAACTGATAACTTTCTGGATTAAGTCAACTGAGTAAACTTCAAGGCCAGAATACTTTTTCACAAGAAGGAAAACATGTTCATGGACAATGAAAAAATACCAAACTTTAGTCTTCCAGAGAAAAATCAATAAAAACCTGCTGCTTCCTTAGTTGAGCAAGCAGCCTGGTCACCTACCTCTTCAACTGGCATTAAGTCCCTCTGCTCATGAGCTGAAGTCTCAACAAAGCTCTGCCTGTCTTGTTCATCATACTGGGTTTGGTCTCATTTCTTTTGCTTCCATACTGTAAGATCCAATCATCTGATAACTGGTGGTGGTTGTATAAGATTATCAAACACCATCCAGTTGTGTATTTATGATCTCTGTGTTGGGATGTATGCAAGTTTTACCTCAATAATTTTAAGTGACAAGACATGTCTTATGTATCTGACAGGGTTGCTAGTATCAATGTATTGAAAAGCCTGACAGATGTATAAGAAAATAAGGAAGTAGATAAATGAAGGAAGGAAGGAAGGAAGGAAGGACTAATTGGAAGTAACATAATTGTCCACATATGCTTTGTGAAATATTCCTCATGAGCTCATGTGTTTAGACATTTGGTCCCCAGTTGGTGGCCCTGTTTTGGAAGTTTGCTGAACCTTTAGGAGGTAGAGGAAGTGGGTTATTGGAGCCAGGCTTTGAGGTTTCTAGCCTGGTCTCACTTCCTGTCCACTCTCTGCTACCAATTGCCTCACTCTCCTGCTGCCACATCTTCCCCCGACATGGACTGTACCTCCAGATGTGAGCTGAAATGAGCCCTTCTTATTTTCAGTTGCCTTCTGTCAGATACATGGTAACAATAATAAGAACAGTGATTAACATACAAAACTCTATAAATTCTTAGGAATGAGGACTTATTGGGGAGGGGGAAGGAAGCCAAAGAGAGGTACCTGGGTTCAACTGAAGCATTGGCCTACTTCCTCCAGAGAGACATTCTTTGTGAGGACTAATAAGAGTTGCTGAAGCTCATTCTTTATGAATTCATGGCTTAAATAAAAAAAAAAACCTTGACTATAAAGTGTTTGTCTTTAAATAAATAAATAAATAAATGGCTTTTAAAAAGACTCAAATATTCAGGGTACAAGCAGGTGCCAAGTGTCACCCTTAAGCATAGTTTAAGATACTTTAATTAAATGCTTGTTATTGTTATATTCTATTTATTTTGTGTGTGCACATGCATGCTTGTCTGTTGTATGACAATTTCCAATTAATTAAAACACTCCCTCATGATTCTCAGGAGGCCCTATTTTGGGGAGAATAGAAACTTTATTATCACTGTCTATTCCCAGCAGTATAAAGAGGAGCAAGTAACTTCTGGGAGAAGAAACACTAACCAGTTGAGCTGCAATGCAAAGAGAGGAGAATTTTCGGACTGTGGAGCCACCTGCAAGTTGTACACAGAGCTCCAGGATTGCATTCTTTGTATTGGGGTGTGCTTTTCAGTGATTCAATCGCTTTTGAGTCATATTTTATCCTTGTAAGTAATCCAACACCCATATTGCTGTAAGTAACCTCAATAAAAGCTCATCAGTTCACCAAATTGGACTTTGGTTCAATTGTAACTTTGGTCTATTTTGGGTTCTTTTTCTTGAGGGAGGTGGTTCTCTCCTTCCAGCACAATAATCTCAGGGATCAAACTCAGGTTAGGCTTCTCAGCAGGCACCTTTACCAGCTGAGATATCTGGTCAGCCCACAACACTGCCCTCTTAAAGTCACTCTGCAGTTTCCATGCTATATGTTCTTCTGTACAGAAGCTGTAACCCTGCTTTGCTGAGCTGCAGGTGTGCTCCTGGAACTGTTTGGCCAGAGGGCTTTGGCATACCCAAGGCTGCAACTGTCCAGTCCCAAGTGTGCAGAAATGTCACAAGTGGCCATCCCATTCTCTGAAATAGACATTTTCTGTCATAGCAACTAAGCATCTTAGCCCCTGTCTACTATATCATATGTAACATATATATATATATATATATGTTAGCTCTCTGCTTATTCTGAACCCTGTGCCATCACTGAAGGTAGTTCATTGCTGTGTGATACCAACTGCGAATGGTTCACTCACCAAAACAAGGAGTATATCCATGTGCTCATCTCTCTGTCTTAGAGTCTGTTTTCTGGGACCATTTATGTTTCCAATTAATGTGTTTATTGGGATTCCAGCAGGGATCAGATGGCAGTCTCAAAAAGATAATTAATTAATGGGGACACTCTGTCCTAGCAACCACAAGTAATATGCTGATAAAACACCTAGAAAAATCAGCAGATCTAAGAATCTGTCAGAGAAACAAGGCCACAGGGCAAATGCCCGCTCCAGATAAACTAGAGAGACAGACAGAAGAAAACAAAGAATTGTAACTCAGCAAAGCAGAAACTATGCCAAAACAACATGGTGCTTAGTTGATAAAGTGCAAGAGACTCAGCATGTCAAGAGGACCCGATGTGAAGCTACATCCTTTGTGAGACTCACCCTCAAGGTCTCGACCAAGCTCTCAGAGAAGATCTGAGAAACACTTTCCCAGGAATCCAAAGTAGGTGGGGAAGGAGGCTGTTGTGAACTGCTAGATGTTCTGCTTTTCTTAAGAAGGCCTGCCCTCAAGAGAGACTAGTTTACTAGCACTGACCAAACCAGAGTGTTTTCACTCCAACTGGCCTGGGACAAACCCTGCTCTGGCTAGTTTCCCACGCGAGAAGGGAGACACCAATTTTAGATCTGTCTATCTCATGCAATCTGAAGTTGTGTGGAAACTTCAAAAACTCTGAGGACCTTAACAGCTCACAGTCACTATTGCTGACCCCTCAGCACATGACAGGCATCTTGGCAGTGAGTCCTTTCCATCAATACACCATGTCAGCTTTTCCATTAAAGATTACAGGGTACACTAGAGGGCAGAAAACACCACCTGGAAAGGAGGGGGGAGAGACACACAGAGCCATAGGCATAGCCAGATACAGTAGGAACGTTGAAACACTCAGAATGGGTTGTAACAAGGCATCAGGAAACCTGAAAGAGGTGGGAAAGGTAGCAGAGAGATGAGAAAGGATCAAAAGATAATGACAGCAAGGAAAAAGAATGTCATGGAGATGAAGACTGCCCTTGTGACCTCATTAGGAGACTGGACATAGCCAGGAAAAGGAGCTCTGAGCTCCACAATGTATTGGTATAAACATCTAAAGTAGAAAAGCAGAAGAGAGGCCTGACTAGAACATAGGAGATAATAGAGGTGTGGGGGCAACTGAGAAGGTGTGAATACTTTTGACGGGAATATCGGGAGAAAAACAAAGAGAAAGGAACAGAAGCAACATCTGAAGCACAAGGCTGAGAATTCTCCCAAATTACTGTCAGATGTCAAACCATAGTACAGGAAACTCAGGAAACATTAGGTAGGAGAACGCAAAACAAAACCAAATTCTTAAAAGAGGAGGGAAGCCTTCCTGCAGAGAGTAAAGATGACAATTATATACAGCTTTGTTTCAGAAACTGTACAAACAAGAAGATGAGGAATGAAAGAAGAAGATGGGGAATGAAATGTTGAGAGACAGCAACCTCCATGCCCAAGTTGACTATGTCCTTAAAAACCCTCGCAAAGCAACAGGAACAAACCAAGTGGACCTGCCCTGCCAGGAACACTGAAGGGAATTTCTTCATTCATCTCCTTTTAGCTTAGTTTAATATAGTTTTGAAGTGCTGGAATCTAACCCTGGTTTGCATACATGGGAGACAAGCACTCTGCCAACTGAGCTACATCTCCAGCCCCAAAATACTGAATCAAGTTCTTTAGATGGGGTTAGTGATACAGTCAGGAACTCAGACCCATATTGAAGGCATACTTTTAAACTACTTATTTATTTTTATATTAATATCTCTGTCCATACCTTCCAACCCACTGACCCAAGGTGCTGGAGAAAGGATATTAATAGAGGCAGATGATGTTGGCCTCTTTAGTTGTAGGTCCTTGGGGCAATTTGTCAGGATTCCAGCAGACCAGCCATACAGCATACACCGGAACAGGTAACAGCAGCAAAGGGAACACAGCTATTGGAAGCAGTAGCAGTGGCTTCCTGGTTACAGCATCAGCAGCAATGATGATGATGGTTGCTGCAACCCCCCTCTGGCTCTTGGTCTTCAGCCCATACCAGGCTGTGATTGGCAGCAGGTCTTGGCAGCAGAAAGTTTCAGCAAAACATTTTCTGGAGTATTTCAAAGTGAAGTAGTGATGAGAAGTAATGCCAAGCAAATCCCTCTGGGTTTCCGGGCCTCCTCAAAATCTGCACAAGGATGCTTTCCAATTGGCCAACCTCACACCCTCCACATGAGTTACTTCCTGTTGACCAAGATCACAGCTCTCCAAGGAGTCTGTCCTTCAAAGGATTTTTCCAGCAAAAAGCATGTTTGTCACACGTGACAGTTTCAAGCTGGCAAAACATCACATGCTCTTCCATCAGTATGTTTTTCATGCCCCTCTCATGAATCTGTTTTTCAGTGGTGGACAAAGCACCCCCACATCCCATACTTGAGACCAAAACAAAAAAAAAAAAACTCATTCATTCAACACAACCGTGTTTCTAAAGTAATCAAAACTTCCACCATGCATATAAAGGAAGAACACCATAGAAGAAACCAGTGAAGGCAAAAATTAAAACTTCAGTTTCCCTTATTTTTAGTTGATACTTAGTTTAGGTAAGAATTGGCAGTCCTGGTGAAGCACACTGGTAATACCAGCACCTGGGAGCTGGGAAGGATTGTGAGTTTGAGGTCAGCTGGTCAGGAAGGAAGGAAGGAAGGAAGGAAGGAAGGAAGGAAGGAAGGGAGGGAGGG
>CAJQZJ010032885.1:1408193-1422259 GCA_907164525.1 Lophiomys imhausi
CCTTCCTTCCTTCCTTCCTTCCTTCCTTCCTTCCTTCCTTCCTTCCTTTGGTTCATGCCTCTTTGTGGGCTCCTTTATCAGCTGACTCTTGTACATTGTCTGCATTGTAAAATGGGCAAGATAAAGTCCCAGGACAATGACAGAGGCACAGCCACCACTCAGTGGTGAGGTGTCATAGGAAATCTTTCCCTGGAGAAATGTAACTGCCTATCCTGTCTTACAAACAACAAACCAAAGTATAGTCTGACCAGAGTCCAGCTTAGTCAACCTGTGAGTTTTTTGGACTTACAGAGCATGGGTGAGAGGTTACAGGAGTGTGGGTGACCCCAAAACAGCCACACCACTAAAACACCTCACCCTGGTACAGATGGTGATGTCATCTCAGCAGCATAAACGGGGTCCTCACTTCAGGTAATCTTTCACGGTATGTTGTAGTACCTTCAGAGACCTCAGGACCAAGAGCAGAGCTATGTGCAACTGGCTGGGAGGCACAGGAAACAGTGTCTGGAATTCAGTAAGGGTCCAGTGAAGGTCCAGTGAGGCTCTCCACCAACCCTCTTCTATTGGAAATGTCAATAGTCAACAGACCCACTAGGTTTCCTGCAAGCACTCACAGAGGATCTGATGAAAACAGTGTTTGCTATGCTTGGAGAACACATGTCCAACAGGCAGCACTGGGCAGGAATCCTGAAATCAGCATGACCAAAAGGGGCATAATCAGGTAAATGGGTGTTAGAGCACCAGCCAAGCTCATCAGGAACCACAGGAACAAGAAATGTCCTTTCAACTGCCATGGAAGGACAGGCTGCAGGGCAAATTTTGCCTCTAGGAGTTTGTCCCAAGAGGATAGACTCATTCTGCCTTTAAATTAAGAAACAAGAGACAACAAGGTGGAAAATTACAGCTGCACCTCTTTAAAAGGGTTCAGCACCCATCTGGGCTGCTGTCTGGAGCCAACCCCAGGGAATGTGGCTTTCTCTCTCTCACTCTCCTCTCTTTCTCTGAAACAGGGCCTCACTCCATAGCACAGGCATACCTCAAACTCTTGGTAATCCTCCTGCCTCAGCCTGAGTTCTGGGATTACATGTATGAACCACCACAGTCATCAGTCTTGAATTTCACCCGTCCTGCTTTTTTGTTTTGCTTTGTTTTCATTTTGAAAGCTGGTCTTGCTATATACAATCTTGTCAGACCTGGTCCTCATTATGCTGCCAAAGCTCGAATTGACCTTACCGCAATCCCCCTGCTTTAGCTCCTTGAGTGCTGGAACTACAAGTATGTACTAATAAGCTCAGTTGTGTGGGCTTCTCTCAAGCATGGATTTCCTTGCATATAGAAGCTGCTGAGAGCCCCTGTGTGGCTTGGGGTCTTCTGGTGTGTGGAGAAGGGTCAGCTCTGTAGAGTGCAGGGAGAAGCAAGGGGGGAGCCACTCTGCTCCTTCTTGACTTCTGTTCCCATTTTTATGCATATAGGGGACAAGCACAGGCCTTGGCCCCACAGCAAGGTCTCCCACAAGCTTCTGCACAAGCAAGGTAAGGTCTTTTTTTTTTTTTCAAGGACACAGCTAGGGATTTTTCCTAGATCTCAAATCCCTTCTCCCAGAGCTGCTCCCCCTTCATCCAGAAAAGGACAAGAGAGACCAAGAACTCCTGCTGTCTCCTCTTCTTGGGGTTTAGTCTCATAGCCTGAATGGACAGGGTGTGTACTCTTGACCACTTACAAAAGGCACTTTGTAACTAAGAGGAAGAGGGGAAGCAAAAATCCAGGCAACTTTCTGGTGTTTCCTTAGCAGGCCTCTCTAGAACTTCTGGGCCCTGTGGAGGAGGGAACCTGTAGCTGGTCATTGTGGAAGCAGAAGGCTTTAGATGGAAGTTGAATGTGGCTATAGTCCTGTAAGGCTTAAAATACTGACTGTCAACTTGACCATCTGGAATCACCTAGGGGACAAAGTTCTGGGTATGTCTGTGAGGACTTTCTAGATCAACTTAACTGAAGAGGGAAGATCATTATCCTGAGGGTGGGGTGTACCATTCCATGGGCTGGGGTCCTAGACTGAATACCAAAGAGAAGGTTCCTGACTATGGGTGCAATGTGACCAGCTGCCTCAACCTTCTGCCACCATGACTTCTCTGTCATGTTGAAATGGACCCTCAAACCATGAGCCAAAACAAACCCTCCCTTCTTAAATGACTTTTGCCAGGTGTTTTGTCATAGCAACAAACAAGTAACCAATATAACCCTCAAGGCTCATCCAAAGATTCCATAATCTCCCCAAACATACCACTAGCAGGGGACCAAAAGTTCCAACATATGAACCATTTCATATTCAAACCATAGCACGTCCCTTTGTCCTTAATGGGGTTTTCTGGGTGTACTTTAACATTAGAAACAAGATGGAAGCAGGTGACTTTGTATTTCGAATGACACGGGTAACCAAGCAAACGACAGCAGGTGGTTGACTCATGAGTGGTGCTCATCCCAGCTAGTCTCAGGTGGCTCCGCATGCACATCAGCTCCCTGTCACCTCACAGTTTGCACCATTTCCCTCTGCCTCTGTAGCTTGCCTCACTTCTGTGCTGATTTTTACCTATGGCCTGAGGTGCCTGTCCCTTTCTAGTGACCATGAAACTCTTCTTGTTTCTTTATTTCTTCACTTGTAAGTCCTTCTCCACCTGGAAATCTCTTGCTCATTCAGCAAGACCCAACCTTGGGGGCTGTCAGGACAGCTCGGGGGATAAAATCACTTGCTGCCAAGACTTAGAACTTTTGATTTCATCCCACAGGATGGAGAGAACTGATTGCCTCTGAACTCCACATTCACACATGTATACACACTAACAAATAAATAATAAATAAATGACAAACAAGCAAATAAGAACAAGAACAAAGATAAAACCAGGCCTGGGTTAAGACTATCTCCAAAGTCCAGGGCAGCTTTAGTGAACGGTGGGGACCCAGGTTTACGGCTTGTGTCTTCGCACCAGTGCTAATGTTAACCATCTTAGAGTTTGGCAGGAACATCCCCTCTTGCAGATAAGCAGGTTCACATGTACAGGTCTGAGTGGCTCAGGAGCATAGAGCTAACACCCAAAGAGAAGTTTGGGTAATGCTACACACTCTTCACAAGAGTTTTGCCTCACACATAATACACATCACCAACTAGAGTGCTGGGCCAACGCATGGAGAAGCAGTTTCCTGTGGTAAGTAATTCTGAGAGCATCACCGGCACATGGAAATCCATACATTTTTCCTCACAATACTCTAGGCTGTTCAGGTCTGGTGGCTAATACATGTAATCCCAGCACTCAGGAACTGAGGCAAGGAAACTGCTGTGAGTTTCAAGCCAGCCTGGGCTACAGTGTGAAACCCTGTCTCAAACAAACAAAAACAAAACAAAACAAACAAACAAAAAACCCCAAAGCAGATAAAAACTAAACAAAGTAACAACAACAAAAACCAAAGCCTTGTGTTTCTTCCCCCCTTGTATGTGTGTGTGTTTATTCATAAGTGTATGTGTATGGTCACACACATGCCATAACAGGTGTGTAGAGGTCAGACAACAAACTCAGATATCTATCCTAGACTTCTGCCTTGTTTGAGACATTGTCTCTGTTGTTTCTCTGCCACATACTTCTGGCTAGTTCTGCCAGATTCTGACATTTCCTTTTTCTGCTGCCCATCTTGAGTTAGGAGTGCAGGGATTATGGAGTACTTCTCTACCCAGCTTTGCATGGGTTCTGGGAATTTGAACTCAGGTCCTCATGCTTGTGCACAAGTGCCACAGATGTACCTCCACAGCCTTTTCAGACAAAGTCTCTCACTGGATGGAACTTGCCAATTAGACCAGAACTTGCAGTCGGCAAGCCTTGGGGATTCTCTGTCTCTGCCTCCCCAGTTCTGAGATTACAAATTTACACCATCACATCACATTTAGTTTTTATATTTGTTTGTTTGTAGTTTTTTAACGTGGATGAGTGTTTTCTCATGTGATGTATGTAAACCATGCATATATAGTATCCACAGAAGTGAGAAGAGGGTGTCAAATCCCCTGGAACTGGAATTACAGACAGTTATGAGGAGACTTGAGTGCTGGGAACTGAAACCAGGCCATTTGGAAGAGCAGCCAGTGCTCTGAGCCACTGAGACAACTCTTTGGCCCCAAGGCTCAGCTTCTTACATGGATGGTGGGGATTGAACTGAAGTGGTCATACTTACATGGGAAACATTATTTACTGAACCAAACAAGTTAAACAGCACAGACACACATCACTTGAGAGGCACACACCTTTAATTCCATCACACTGGAGACAGAAACATGCAGATCTCGGAGTTCAAGGCCAGCCTGACACAGAGCAAGCGCCAAATAGAGAAAAGCTTAGATCCAGGGAGGGTGGTGCACACCTTTAATCCCAACACTTGGGAGGCACACACTTTTATTCCAATACATGGAAGTCAGAGCCAGGCACATAGGGTTTGCAATGATATAAGTTTAAAAGTTGCTTACAAAATACATTCTGAAATTCAAAGTGAATTGTCTTTTGTGATCTCAAAATATATACACTTAAAGATATGTTTAGTTCGAAAATATCAAAAGTAAAAAAAAAATCTCACTTGAAAGATAATACTTTTTATATTGTCAAAAAACCCAATTTGCTCTAGGAAAGATATTACCTGCCTCCCCCCCCCCAAAAAAAAAAGTAGTGATCCAGAGTTAGGATTAGGGCAGGGCTCTGTTCTTATCTTTCCAGAAGATTAAAAGCATCCTTCTGAGGAGTCCAGGGACAACTGGACAACTGAAACCTCAGAAGAAAACAGATCAGACACCAAAGAAGACAACTAGCCCAGACGATCCAGCCTTGCAGACTTCCTCAATAGCTGTTTTTTCAAAAATCTACAACCAGAACAACTCAAAATGGCTAAGATGGTTCAGCCCCACAGACTGTTCCAGCCAGGACTTAAGTAAAGCTCTGAAGTTCAGCCTCTGACTACAAACTTCTTAGGACATTTAAACAGCTGAGTACAAAAGGACTGAACATCAAATGTTACTATTAACTTGCTTAACAATTTTTCCTTCTTATTTGGACCCCAAATAGGTTTCCTACCTCCCAAATCAGCAGGAAGTAATTTTAAGAGAGCGGTCCCATTCCCAGAAGGTGGACAGGGTGATTGTTTTTTCTTTTCCCCCTTTGGTCATTTGATGGGTTATAGATGTGTGTTGTTATTTAGGGAGATTGGTTACACGTTGTTAAATGGTCTTGTTAAATAGGTTTTGGAGGTTAGACCCAGGGATTTCTCTCTTTTTCTTTTCTCTTTCTTTCTCTCCTATGTGGGGGGGAAAGACTTGAAAAAAAGGGGTATAGACATAATATAGGGATGATAAAGAAAAGGGGGTAGATTATTGAATATGCTCTTATATCTTTGTTTATTGATACAAAATTAATATTATATTTGGCTACATCAGTATTGATCTTTGTATATTGATACAAAATTAAGGTTAACTCCTTTTAAGGTATTGTACCTATGTAACACTTAAAAACACAACTTGAAGTTTTGATCTTTTGATAGCAACTGTTACAAACTGTTTAGGATAATTAAAAAATGCAAACTAATAGTCATTCAAACATGTCATTTTGTTAGGTACTAGCATAGTTTATCACAGATGTTTTCTTTCTTTCTTTTTTTTTTTTTTGGTTTTTCGAGACAGGGTTTCTGTGTGTATCCCTGGCTTTCCTGGACTCACTTTGTAGACCAGGCTGGCCTCAAACTCACAGAGATCCACCTGCCTCTGCCTCCCGAGTGCTGGGATTAATGGCGTGAGCCACCACCGCCCAGCATCACAGATGTTTTCTAAATTAATCAGAAATCAAGTTTCTAAGAGACAAGCAACATTTGCTTATCCAAACATATGGAGATAGATAGGTGGTCTTCAAAAACCTCAAGAGATCTGTAGAATATGGCAATCAAAAATGTTTTTTTTCTTTTTTTTGTTTTTTCAAGACAGTGTTTCTCTATGTTATAGAGCCCTGCCAGTCCTGGACTTGCTTTGTAGACAAGGCCTGCCTCTCAAGGGCTGGTATTAAAGGTGTGTACCACCATGGCCGGTCAAAGACGTTTTCTTAAGATTTTTTGATATTGAGACATGTCAGCTCCTGACAGCATCCCCCATTCTACTCCAAGTAGATGATGCACATAGAAAAATCTCCATTTGAAAATGGTTGCATTAGTGGCAAGCTTGTCACTGGGCAAGAAAAATCCCTTGCTTCAACTGTAGACAGAATGCTGTCCAAATATGACAAAACTTAGAAGCAGGTAAGTCAACAGCCTAGCTCTACCAAGACAGGGTAGGAAAGTCCTTCATAATTCCTGTTTTACAATTAATGTCTGTCAGAGACACTGGGCCAAAAGTCTGAAGATAGATGGTCTAATGTATTGAGAGAAATAGGGGACTGTCCAGGCAGCCAGTTGTCTGTCATTTCTTAGTTTTGGAAGCTGCTTGCTCAGCACTTCCTGTTTATTCAGATATATTTATCCTTCTCAGGTCTCTGATGTGGTTGAAGACTAGATAGTTATAGTCTCACAATTAAATTTTAAGTTGTTTAGCAATTAAAAGGATGGTCTAGGTCTAAGAAGATGTTTTTAAGTTGGTAATGAAAGTTAGGATGGAAACTTAGGTATAGAACTTTAAACTCATTGAGACAGATAGTTAATAGAATATTAATATCAAATGTCAAATATGTATGGACTGGATATTGGGAATGTATGTTATACCTTATAATTTTCATGACTGTGGCCTAATTATTCTTATTGTTTTGTATTGTATTTATTGTTATAAGAAAAAGAACCTTTTATTGGACTAAAATGAGGAACTGTTGAAGGGGGAAAGATACACCTTAAATTAAAAAAGAAAAAAAGCAGATAGGAGGGTGAAGGGGAAGAAGATAGGAAGATGGGACCAGGAGGGGGAGGAAGGAGGGAACTATGATTGAGAACTATTATTGAAGAAATAAACAAATGTAATAAAAAACAAAACAAAAACAAAAACCAACCAACCAACAAACAAACAAACAAAACCCAGCACAGACAAAGGACTCAGAGCTCAGCTAACTTCCATGTAAACTGACAGGGCACACACCCCAAGGGAATTAGAAAACTTTATTCCAGAAAGAGGTGGAGTCTCCTAAGAGTCAGGAGGCTCAGGATGCTGACCATGCTGACAAAACCTGGGAAGCTCTGCAATTCACAGGGCTCACAACTCTCCCCAAGATGGCAGTAACTGCTAGGAGGAAGAGACTTCTGTGAAGCTACATGCAGTCTGTGCTCTAGGAATTAAGTTTTAAACTAAGTCTTTGGTTCACCCAGGTAGACTTGGGTGGAAATGATTTCTTTGATTTGTCCTTGATGCCTTATCTAGAATGAACAAATGTTTTGTTTTTGTTTTTCACATCTCCCCAGAAAAAGTCACAACAGAGACAGGAAGACAACCCCACAGACGTGGATGCATCGGCTGTGATTCATGGATAGTGAGGACTTCAGAAACCGTTGGAAAGATTACTGATAATGGAGCTAGAAAAGTGGCTGTCTCAGTCAGCTGATTATGGAGGGAAGATGCCCAGCTGGGAACACTGTGTCCTGTGGCCCCGGTTCCGTGGGAGGGGACATTAGGGACAGGATGGGCAGTGGGGCTTTCGGTCCTGGAGTTCTTCCAGCCACCTCCTAGGACCACATGTATTTGATGTTGAGTGACTCAGAGAAGGCTTGCGTCCTCAGGATGCCAGGGTGTTGAGCTTGCCTCTCATAAGGCTCCCTCCTTCCACCCCGCACCCACCATTGTGCCTAGCTAGCTTCCTCTGGATAATGTTCCTAAATAAGAGGGAGGAGGGGCCAAGATCACTGATCTTGCCTTCAGAAACCGAGCCTGTGTCCTCTCGCGCCACCTGCCGGCAAAGGTGTCATGTCGTCTGGTCCTGTCCTCTCCCCCTCCCAGTCAACGAAGAAGGGAGGAAGTTGGAGGCTAGGCTTGGGAAACCAGGATGGGGTGTTTTCCAACTCTTGAGGCTCCTAGTCAGCCTACACTTACCTTTTCGATTTTCTGTCTCCGTGTCTATCTTCCATCACCAGGTCTCTCAGTTCACCTTCTGCCTCCTTTCTAAATGCCTTCTGTTGATCTTCTGTCTCTCTTTCTCCTGCCCTGGCCTCACTTCCACAGCAAGAAGGGGCCCAGTTCCTTCTCTTCACTGATACCCTGGTTCCCTTCTTTTTTGCTGTTATTGCTTGTTTATTTTTTGAGACAGGAGTTCTCTGTATAACATACCTGGCTGTCCTGAACAGGCTGTGTAGACCAGGCTGGCTTCAACTTCCAGTGTAGACCAAGCTGGCCTTGAAATCACAGAGATCTGTCTGCCTCTGCAGCCTGGCTCCCCTCTTTTAGTCCTGAGGCCCCATTTTCAGGATCTGAAGGTTGTCCATGTGGCTAGAGTGTCCCCAGAGCTGAGAGTCCCCCAGTGACTGTTGGTTGTATGGCTCACTGAGCTCCTGGATCATCAAACTACAACAGACAGCCTTCAGCTGTTTGGAGCTGCCTGGACACTAACAGTAAGTGTCCCTTTTCTGAGTCTCTGAGCATTAGTGGACAGAAACATAGCAGTCCCAGAGAGGACAAAGCTGACCACCTGGGGTCTTCACCCTGCTCCCATCGACACCAGTCCCATACCCCTCAACTCTTTTCCCAGAGCACTAGTAGGTGTCCACAAGGACCTGGTATCTTAGGACATGGGGGACAAAGCCAGAACAGAGAGGAGAGCCAGGCCATGTGGGAATGAACAATAGAGTGTGCACACATACATGGCTGAGGTACATGAAAGGTCTTCCACATGCCTGTGGAGTGTGGTATACAGTTGTGCATATGTATGTATGGTGTATGTGTGGTGATGGAACACACATACATATCTGTTTTATGTGCACATCCATGAATGTGTGGTATGTAATGGGCATTTGTGGACATATAAGTATGCAGTTATCAGAGTGTAGTTGTGTGTATGAGCATATATGCATTGTGTGTGTAGGTGTGAGAGTACACATGTGTATGTGGGGCCTTTCTGATCCAGTTTATGGGACTCTCTTGTTTCTAAGGGGACTTTTGCTAATGATACACACCTACCAACAGAGTTGAAGGCACTGGAACCAATTGTGTGTGTGTGTGTGTGTGTGTGTGTGTGTGTGTGTGTATACATACAGCCAACAGTCACTGGGGGACTCTCAGCTCTGGGGACACTCTGCCCACATGGACAACCTTCAGATCCTGAAAATGGGGCCTCAGGACTAAAAGAGGGGAGCCAGGCTGGGCACCACACCATGACTGTCCCAAATGCTGTGTGAGTGATTGTCCCTCAGGGAATGATTGCTCCACCTGGATGGACCACAGTGGGTCACTTCTGGATGTTGGTAGAAATACTTTTTGGTGAATGATAAGATGTGAAGGGAGCCACCAAAAAATAGATACAGGACATAAAGCTTGCAACCCACCACTGGGTTAAAAAGTGGAACAAAGAAAGCTCCATAAATACAGTGAGAGCTAATGTCTTAGTTAATTTTCTATTGTTGTGATTAAACACCATGACCAAGGCAGCTTATGAAAGAAAGCATTTAATTTGGCTTACTGTTTCAGAGGGTTAGAGCCCATGGTGTTGGAGTGAAGAAACAGCTGAGCGCTCACATCTTGATTCACAACCACAAGGCAGGGGAGAGAGGATGGATATTTTTGAAAATTCAAAGCCTGTCCCATGATGTATCTCCTCCTACACAGCCACACTCCCTAATCCTTATGAACTGTTCCACCAACTGGGGATCAAACATCTAAATATATGAGCCTATGGAGCCCATTCTAATTCAAACCACCACAGCTGGAGAAAGAAAAAGACCATTTCAGGGGACAGGAATAGTAGGTGGTAGAACAGATGTCAAGTCACTGGGAATTGTAGTAAAGTCCAGGCCTCAGCTTCTACTGAAACTTTTCTAGATGTGAGAGTGTTGAGAAGACCATGGCCAATATGCCATTGTACAATAAACACAATAAAAAAAGAACAACAAAACAGAAAGGAGGAAACAGAGGTTAGGTAGCCAGCCATAAAGACAAACAGAAAACAACTGTGCTTACAAATACATATAATAGATGCTCATTTGAACAGTTGTGTGTGGGAGTAGAGAAATGGCTCAGTGGTTAAGAGCAATGGTTGCTATTCTAGAGGACCTGGGTTCAGTACCCAGCACACATACCATCTCTAACTCCAGTACCAAGAGATCTGATGCCCTTTTGTGATCTCTGTGGACAACAGACACACTTACATACATTACATACATCATGCAAAACATAGAAACACATTAAATAAGTAAAAAAAAACCTATGTTTTAAATGTCAGGTGCTAGTTGGCTCACAGACACAGATGGCTCATTAGGAGCTTGCTGCCAAGCCTGACAACCTGAGTTTAACTGGAACCCACATAGTGGAAGGGGAGAATTGACTCTTGTAGATTGTCCTTTGACCTCAGCAGGTGAGCCATGATATGAACATGCTGTACACACACACACACACACACACACACACTATAATAATAATAACAACAACAACAATAACAGATGTTTCTTTTTCTAAAATATTAAGCCAGATGAGGTAGTGCATACCAGTAATCCTGGCTGAAGGAGCAGAATTGTGAGTTCAACACCAGCCTGGACTATATCTTGACCCCTGTCTCAACAAAGCAAAACAAACATGGACACACACACACAAACACACACACATACACACACACAAACACACACACACAAACACAAACACACACATACACACACAAACACACACACAAACACACACACACACACACACACACACACACACCAAAAAGCAGAAACTCAACAAATGTAGAGAAGGAAAGGATGAACATTACCAGCATCTTAGTGCTTATGCTGATAAATTTGCAACTATTGAAATGGATAATTTGTAAGGCCATTTGGGGTCAGAACAGGTTCACTCACTAAACTCATTCCAAATGTTCTGTGGGACCATCCTAGGAGCCAGGCTGACTACAGTGGGGACAGAGACTAGATAAACATGGACCCCTGCCCCTGAGCCTCCAACTTTCTAACAGGACCCAGAGGCAGAAAGCCAGGATGAAGGCAAAGGGAGAGTGGAGGGTAGTGACTGTTTCCTGATGCTGAGGACCTATGACCGTGAGGACCTGACAACAGGCTCAGTGAATAGTCAAGTAGTATACTCTGTCCAAATGTGAACAGTGTCCCTAAAGCTGTGGGCAGCTCCCTCCATCCTGGCTCCAGCACAGTCACAAGCAATGAGATAGGGAAGCACACACAGACATGCACATAGACACACAGACAGCCCACTTGTCACACACACACAGACAGACCTAGGCATTCATTCACACAGCCCAGTCTCATACACAGGCCCAGAGAAACACACACACAGACATACAGATGTATACATATAAAATGTATACACACATAGGCATACAGATGTATGCCATATGACACACATCTATACACACACAAGCACTCACACCAAGAAAGAAATATACCAAAAGAGAAAGCCACAGGACAATACCTCAAAGGAGGTGGATACAAACACTCCAAGGAAGTCCACTCTTTGGTTTATGCTAGTCCATGTGCCACATACTCAAGAGTCCCTCCCTGGTCCAAGGTTGTCTCCTAGAGCCTGTCCCCTACCCCTCCCAAGATAAACGGTTTTCTGGGCTTGGAACTGTGGGTTCTCTACACTTTTGGAAACTCACAGAGCTGCCTTTGTGCTTCCTAAATAAGACACTAGGAACAGGACCCAGCGGAGGATGAAAATAGAAGTCAGTCGTGGTAGGAAGCAGGTTATCTCAGTGCGAGGGCGGCAATGGTAGGAAGTCTATTCTTTCCCCCAGCAAGGCTCACAGAGTGGGAAGTGCGTCAGGAATAGAAGTCACTGCCTTAGCGGCCTAGGGTGTGGTTGGGAGACACCCCCCAGCAATGGCCCGTGACTTCCTTCATGTCAGATGGACAGGACATTCTTTATGTCTGAAATGAAGCACAAAGGAGAGTTTAGGGAGGTCCAACAAGCTCAGTACCAAGTGTTTGGCCCATAGCTGAGGTGTTTTTCTTTGCTTTTAGTTATGAATTAAATTCTCTCAGACATCACAATTTTTGTACAATTCTCTGACACATCTCTTGCTAAATTTATTCACACATATTTGATATTTAGGGGGTATCATGAACATAATCTCCCCTTAACAGTGGTTTGATGCCAACATACAAACAACTTGTTTTGTTTTGCTCTAGCTTGGTTTGAGCTGGTTTTTGTTGCTGAGACTGTTGTTTGTTTTACACATAGTCTAATGTAGTTGAGGATGACCTAGAACTCCTGATCTTCCTACCTGATCCTCCCAAGTGTTGAGAGTACATGTGTGCATCACCCCACCTGGCTCATGACTGATTTCTTGCACTATTTTTTCCTTTTTCCTTAGTAGTTTTCTGCATATGTATGTATGATATGTGTGTAGGTCTGAAGGTGTGCAGTGTGTGTGTGTTTGAGTGTGCATTTGTGCGTGTGAATACATGTGAAGGCCAAAGCTGATGTCAGGCATCTTCGAGTGTTCTTCTGCCTTTTCTTTGCATTCTTGGATTTGGCTAGTCTCCTCACTATCCAGCTTGCTCCAGGAATCCCATCTGCCTTCCAAGGCTGTAATTATAGGTGGGCTGCTGTGCCCACTTGACACTTATGTGGGTTCTGGTAATCCAAACTCCAGTCCTCTCACTTGAACAGAAAGTACGTTACCTACTGAGCCCTCTGCTCAGCTTACAGTATTTTTTTTTGTGGATCAAAATACACATAATGTAAAATGTTCCTCCACAACCATTGTAAGTTCACAGCTCAACAACGATAAGTACTGTCTCGCCCATTGTTTGTGGCCATCCACCTCCAGCCTTTCTACTTCCCAAGCTAAAAGTACCTGCCCTGTGTTGATTTTGCAGTTTGCCTCAGCCAGTGTCCCAAGGAGCTTTGGGCCAAGGGCTTGAACAGAAATTCATTTTCTCATGGCCTTAGAGGCTAGAAGTCAGAGATGAGGGTGTCACAGGGAAGACTCCCCCAAGGCATCTCTCTTCCGTTTGAGATAGTGTCTTCTGTCTTTACATGGGTGCCCTCCGACTGTCTGTGCCCTGAGATGCCTTCTGTCTGTGTGTCAGTTTTCTACCCTGGCTGTTCTGATACAGGTGTTTGGGGTTCTTTGCCAGAATTTTGGCAAAGAACCTTGTGTCTGGTTCCACTACTTGGTCCTGAACCTTCTCCAGAATTGCACAGAATTTTCAAATTAGCATGGAGAGAGCTGATATCAGCATGTGACTTGGTCCTTCTGTGCACAAATAGGGGATACTTCTTCTTCACTCACTCAGGTGACTTGTGTATCTACCAGACATCTAAAGGTCCCCCCACCCAGTAGGTCTTAGAGCAGCAGTATGGCTCATGGCAGCCCTCACTGTCATCCCAGGGAGGTTTTAAATAACAGGCACCCATGTTGCTATACTAATCCTAGTGCTTAAGAACTCCCTGGAAGGGGCTGGAGAGATGGTTCAGTGAGGACCCAGGTTCAAATTTCATCACCCACATGGCAGTTTGAAACTGTCTGTAATGACTGGGTGTGGTGTGGTGGCTCACACCTTTAATCCCAGAACTCAGAAGGCAGAGGCAGGTGGATATCTGTGAGTTTAAGGCCAGCCTTGTCTACAGAGAGAGTTCCAGGATAGCCAGGCTACACAGAGAAACCCTGTCTCAGAAAAAAAAAAAAAAAGAACTCCCTGGAGACCTAGCCCTAGCCACTGTACCTCCTCTATACATCTCTGTGCCCATGGGAAAGACCCTAACCTTGCCTGTGTCCTAAAGGGGACTCCATGTTAGTCCACGACTGTTTTAATTGGTAGTAATTCTCTCTCTCTTTCCATTTCTCTGTCTCTCTCTGTCTCTCTCTCTCTCACACACACACACACACACACACACACACACACACACACACACACAC
>CAJQZJ010032885.1:1422269-1442579 GCA_907164525.1 Lophiomys imhausi
CACACACACACACACACACACACACACACACACACACACACACACACACACACACACCCCCCACAGGGACTTGCTTCGTAATACATACTCTTCTCCAATGTGTAAATCCTCTCTCATCCTCTCATGTTGGGAACACAGGTATAGGGTATCATACCAGTTTAATAGTTGGATATTGTGGGTGGTGGGGGGAAGGGTCATCCACCTCAGCACAGACAGAATTGTTTTCCTACGCTTGGCTGAATTCTGGGCACATGGTGTGCTGCAGAGGTGGGCCACAGTTAAGTGTGTCTTCATGACTCTGGAGATCTACACATGTCACGTATAGTTCTTAGGTGATAGGATTATGCTCCAGATTAATTAAGAATATTCATTAGTAGGCCAGCAAGGTGAATAGAGGCACTGGCCACTGAGCCTGATGGCCTGAGTGTGACCTCCAGAACCCACATGGTAAAAAGAGAGTCAACTACTACATGTTGTCCTCTGACCTCCACATGTGCACCATGGCATGCAAATACACACACTCACAAACACACACACACACACACACACACACACACACACACACACACACTGTAAATAAATAGTGAATAAATGTAATTTTTAAATTTTAAAAAGATTTATTATTTTTTAATTCACTCTACTTGTGGTGACACACATTTCTAATTCCAGCACTTAGGTGGGTCTCTGTGAATTTAAGGGTAGCCTGATTTACATAGAGAATTTCAGGGCATAGAAGTGAGACCTTGTCTCAAACAAACAAACACACATTGCTGCTGGGGAAGGGCAGGCATGTAACTATCCTGAAAACATTAGCTGTTTCCAGTTTTTTTGGCAGTTACCAAAAAGTGCCGTTAATGTCCCACTTACTCCCTGGGTCTGGCTGATTTCTAATCAGGCTCAGCACACACTCTCCAGAGCCTTGCAGTGAACCCTCCCTACCCTGTTCTTTAAGCAGAAAGACAGGTAGGACCCTTAGTCATTGGATCTTCCCTCAACTCCCAATAGCTCTGCTGGGGCCCAGCATGGGACTTGACCCAGATTCTGCCTTTCAGCTTGGTGGTAAATTAGTGTTGCTTTGGAATGAGATTGCAGATATTTCCATAGTCTTCAGGGAACTCTCCTGCAAACCCCAACCGTTTCACATCACTCTCTATGGTATTTCAAACACATCCTGCTTCTCCTACTGTGAAGGTTCAAAACCTAGGCCTGGATTCTTCTTGTCTGTGCACATAGGTGCAGATGTGTGGCCCTGTTGGGGTCCTAGTGGGTGCTAGGTGATAAAATCCTCAGAAAATGCATTCTCGGGGTCCAATGTGGGACACTGCACCCATCTGGGAAGGGGCATCTATAATTCCTTGTACACAAGGCCAGTTGATGGCAGAGAAAATTTGTATCAGATGTAGTAGAGCCCTAGGAGAGCTCAGTCCTCGCCAAGCAGGACTGGCCAGTGTCCAGGAAGACCTCTCTACAAACAGGCAGGGGCAGTTTGCAGTTCCTGTGTGGCAGGTGGTATACTCTGAGTGGCTCTCCAGGAAAGCCACGGGCACTCACACTTCTGTTCTCTTGGAGGCAGCCTCTCACTGCCTGGCCCTGTAGGGCCCTGGGACCCTGACTGGTGGAGCAGCTGCTCCATGTAGTTCCCACCCCCTTTCTCATTAGAATGCAGATGAAGGACCTTCAGGTTGGTGATGGATGGTGTATGTCAGGTCCCAGGCTGACAACACAAAGCCCCAGTCCCCGTGGTGGCCTGCACCTGCTCCGTCTGGTCTGACACTGGGAGATTGGCCGCCTGCTGTGGGGGCAGGCTCAGTGTCCAGCTGCTAGCCTTTCTTCCCTTTGTCTCTTATTCACCAGACTGTGAGCTTCTACCCCTTAGAAGAGGGGTCTGGCCAGGACAATGGGGTTTCATCAAGAACTGGGTGGCAAGGTTTTTCTAGTGGACTTTCCTGCCTCTAGCCCTCATGACCTGCCCTGCAGGGGCTTCTATACCCTCTTGGGATGGTGGTTTTGGCTTCTGCGATCTTCTAGCCTGTTCCTTGTCTCCCTGTTGGTCTGGGAGCTCCCAGGACATTTTAAGATCCTGGCAGGCCAGTCTGTCACTCACATACCCAGAGTAAAACTGACCATCTGCTCGCCTACTGCACTGACCTACAGCCTCAGGAAAGTGAGGTGCTGTCCCAAGAGGCCAATAACTCCGAGATAGTTCCAGGATGATCATGATAACATTGCTGCACTAACTTGAAGGCAAGATCCAGGATCGTGGAGGAGCAGGACCCTCATAGCCTCTGAGCCTGTGGGAACAGATACCGCCCTTAGGTCTCAACCTGCAGCCATGGAGAGCTTCAGCGTCCCCTCTGCCCCAACTGCTATGTATCCTCCTCCTTTGCAGAAGGTGAGAGTGATGTCAGTCAGGGACCTGCCAGGGTTAAATCCTCACCTAGGGGTAGCAGATCTAGTTAGAGCATCTGCTGCTCAGAGTAGCTGATGCTGGGCTCACATCCTGCTGGCTTCTGGAAAGGTCCATGGCTGGATGTTCCTGAGCATAGGGCTTCCAGTGCCATGTTTTTCCAGCTCACATATGTGGTAGAAGTTAAGTCTTTTTGTGAAATTAGTAGGCAGTTCAGATTAGCATCTGGCAGCACATAAGGAGGAGCTTGGTGTCCCTTTGGTTTGCTGATATGGAGAAAAAGCCATTTGTGGCCAGATGATACGCCTTGTTGAAGGGGCATGGCTAAGAAACTGCACAAGCCACACAGATGACGTCAGTTATCATGAGAAGCAATGGGACTGTTGGACATTGTGAGAAATCTCATGGACCCTTGAGACTGTCAAGTATGGCGAGATAATGTGATATATAAGATGAGAATTCCACACAGTCTCTTTCTCCTGCCCTCACTGACTGAAAAGTCACGCTGAATAACGCATAGCAAGGTACACCATTAACAGAATTTAGACTGTTAGAGCCTAAAGCAAAGGCATGGCATACAATTACTGAGAGAGAGAGAGAGAGAGAGAGAGAGAGAGAGAGAGAGAGAGTTCTTTAAAGACGTCTGTCTTGAGGCCCAAAGCACCAGAAAAGTGCATGAGGCAAGCAGAGTTTGGAAGCTACTTGGAGAGGCCTTCAGCTGTGAGGTTTGGCCCAGCCAAGGAGACTGTTAGAGACCAGTTTCAGCTGATGAACAAAGCCGGCGTCAGTTTGGTGGCTGGAATAGACTGACTTTATAAACTGCCCACAATTTGGTGGTGGAAATAAATTGGCATTGTGAACTTGCAAAGTAAGGCCCAACGAATACTAAGCTTTGAAAGGGACTGCCTTCCAGGACTGCCATAAACTAACCTATCCTAAATGGACCTATGCTAAGAATATTAATATCCTTTTAAGAAAGTGAAAATAGTATTAGTTAAGTGATTTTAGATATTAGGGTACTCTTAGATTATAGACTTTAGATTATAGGTTTTAGGATATAGGATTTAGGTATTTTATAGAGATTTGTTAAGTATTGATATAAGTGTTGATAAATAAAAATATTCTGTTACACACATATGATATCCTGGACTCAACCTCATTCTCAACTCCTTGGGAAAGGGCCACTGTCCCCCAGGTATAACAGGTTTGGGCCCCCACTCAGGAGTCTGGGTCCCTCACTTGTATAATCATTTCGATCGATATTGTAGGGTTCTACAGAGTTGTAGTGGGCTATGTGGAGGCCCAAAAGATCCACCTATGTCCAATCCTCAGCATTTGTGAGGACATCTGCTTGACCAAAGGACTTTTACAGGTATAATCAAGTGGAGGAGCTCAAGATGACTTGATCCTGGGTTAGGGTGGCCCCAGTACAATGTGCTAATAAAATAGATCAAAGGAGAATGGACAGAAAGGAGTAGAGCCATGAGAATGCAGAGGCAAGGCTAAAGTAAAGCAGATAAAATAGAGGAACACAAAGGGGAGTCAGGAAAGACACTGCCCAGGCTGCACCTTTTATGCCTCTGGCCCTGGACCAGGGAGCAGTTGGAGCAGTTTCTCAATCTCTCTTTCTCTCTCTCTGTCTCTCTCGTGTGTGTGTGTGTGTGTGTGTGTGTGTGTGTGTGTGTGTGCTTCCAAAGGCATGTGTGCTCTATGTGTATGCACGCATACACACACTCATGAGTATTACTGTTATTTATTTATTTATATTTTGGTTTTTCGAGACAGGGTTTCTCTGTGTAACAGCTTGTCTGTCCTGGACTCACTTTGTAGACCAGGCTGGCCTCGAACTCACAGAGATCTGCCTGCCTCTGCCTCCCAAATGCTGGGATTAAAGGCGTGCGCCACCACCGCCACCACCACCCAGCTTACTGTTTATTTGTAAATGCACATATGTGTGTGAACACACATGAAGGCCAGAGGTCAACTTGTCCTCAGGTACCATGTGCCTTATTTTTTGAGACATGGTATCCTACTTGACATGGAACTCACCAATTATGCTAAGGGGGGGGGGGCAGGGCAGTGAGCCTGAGGAATCTTCCTCTTTCTAGATCCCCAGTGCAAGCACGTTGGTCACCCACACATTTTTACGTTAATTTTTGGAGAAGGTGTCCTGGTACTCATGCTTGTGTGTCAAGTATTTTTTTTTTGTTTTTTGTTTTTTTTTGGTTTTTCGAGACAGGGTTTCTCTGTGTAGCCCTGGCTGTCCTGGACTCACTATGTAGACCAGGCTGGCCTCGAACTTACAGAGATCCACCTGCCTCTGCCTCCCAAGTGCTGGGATTAAAGGTGTGCGCCACCACCGCCCGGCTAATGTCAAGTATTTTACTGACTGAGCCATTCTCCAGCTGCATTAGTGAATTTTCTGTCACTGTGATAAAGCACCATGGCCAATGCTGGAGAGATGGCTTAGTGGTTAAGAGCACTGGCTGTTCTTCCAAAGGACCCAGGTTCAAATCCCAGCATCCACATGGCAGTTCACTGCTGTTTGTAATTGCCGGGCATGGTGGCACACGCCTTTAATCCCAGCACTCAGGAGGCAGAGGCAGGCAGATCTTTGTGAGTTCAAGGCCAAACCTGGTCTACAAAGTGAGTCCAGGACAGCCAGGGCTACACAGAGAAACCCTGTCTCCAAAAAAACCAAAAAACAAACAAACAAAAAACAAAAAAACACCATGGCCAAAAGCAACTTATAGAAGAGTTTGTTTTGGGTCACTGGTCTAGAGGGAAGGTGTATAATGTCAGAGGGGGCTTGGCTGTGGGAAGCTGAGAGATCCACCTTCAACCAAAAACAGAGAAAATGAGTTGGAAGTGGGAACGTCTCTAAGCCCATCCCCAGTGACGTACTTCTTTCAGCAGGAGTCTACCTCCTACAGGTTCCATAACCTCCCCAAACAGCATCACAAACTGGGAACCAAGTTTTCAAATACTGAGCCTAACTGGGGCTTTTTTTTTTCTACTCTAATGCCATACCAGTGCAGGTTGCTTCTGTCATCTTTTGAACTCTTATCCTATGAATGTACCACACTGAAGCTCAGGAGGCATGACAGAAACTCTGGGCCACTCATGGCCGTGCACAAGGCTCTTCTCCAGCAATGACGCTGGTGTTTCTGGGGTCTTTCTATGGGGTTCAGAAGGATGGTGCCTTAGGCCAGCTGGTGACCGAGTAGTACAAGTGGTCTGAGCTGTTGTCCAGTCATATCACAGGTGAAATATGATCAGAGGAAGCTCTGACACATGTTACAATGTGGATGGACCCGGGGAACAGGCATAACAAAATAAGCCAGACACAAAAGAGTATGTACTGCAGGAATCCACTCATAGGATATCCTCAAAGTCATCAGATACACAGAGGCAGGGGCTGGGGAGATAAGGGAAAGAAATGTTTTATGGGGATGGAATTTCATTTGGATAGATGGAAAGTTCAGAGGTGGAGAGTAAGGGAGCTTCATGCTGCTGAGATGTGCATTTGAAAGTGGCTGAGAAATTTTACATGTATTTGACCACAATTTTATTTTTAATTAAAAGATTTAGTTGTTTTTATTTCATGTATGTGTACAAGAGGAGTGTCTGGTGCCTGTGAAGGCTAGAAGAGAGCATCAGATCCCCTGAAACTGGAGTTACAGATAGCTGTGAACTGCCATGTGGGTGCTGGGAACTGAACCAAGGTCCTTTGCAACAAAGAGAAAGTTCTCTTAACTGCTGAACTCCAGCCTCTATTTTTTAATTTTTAAATTACATTTATTCATTTTATGCCTGCATGTATATGAGTGACAGGAAAGCCATAGAGCACACGTGGAGGTCAGAGGACAACTTGTGGGAGTTGGAACTCTCCTTCCACCATGTGGGTCCCAGGGATTGAACTCATGTTCTCAAGCTTGGTGACAGGCACCTTTATCCCCTGAGTCACCTCACGAGTCTCTAAGGGGGCTTTTGATATGACATGTAGAATATTCTTCAACAACTCTGGGGTGAGACTTTGGGCAAGAGGGTGTGTGCTTCAGCCAAAACTCATGAGATTGCCTTCACCAGCAATACCTGCATTCCAGTGGCTGAGATGGTTGGACAGCCAGTGATCCAGGTATGGTGCCACATGCTTATAACCCCAGTACTTGGGAACCAGAGACAGGAGGCTCATGAGTTCAAGGTCATCCTTTCCTGCTTAGTGAATGGAGGCAAGCCAGGGCTACATAAAACTTTGCTCCCTACCCCCAAAGGAAGAAAGAAAAAAAGAAAAGGAAGAAAGGAAGGGTGAAAAAGGAAGAAAAACAGAAAGAAAAATATGAGAAAAAAGAGATGAAAAAGAAAAGAAAAACCAATGCACTAGGTGGGAAAGCCAGGGAATCCCTGCTTGCTACTGGGATCTCTTCCTTCAGTCAACAACGATGTGTGGTGCAACAAGAAGCCAATGAAGTAACCCCACAGGAGCGTGAATACACCACAGATTTACTTCTTCCCAGCTATACCACCCCAGAGGCCCCTTTTCAGGCATTAAGTGGATTGTTCACTTAATGCTCAGTTCTGAGGTGTACATAGAAAGGATCAATGAGGCAGGCAGGTTGGCATCTGGCAGGGTTATCAGTACAGTAAGCATATGAGCACTGTATCCCAGGAAGCAGGGTATGGGTGAGGGAACATGACACACACACTCTCCAGCTGTCCAGATGTGTCCCACAGCCTTTCTCCTTTGCTACTAAGGCTGTATCAGTTTCCTTTGTTCACCTGACCAAGCTTCCTGGAACCTTCTCCACCTCATCAGAAAGTGCCTTGAGGGATGGATGGGGTGGAAGAGTATGTCATTGCAGATCCAACTGTCCTGAGAAATCTTTCCTTTGGCTTTCAGGCAAGTCCCTGGGTCACCTTAGGCCAGAATCCTACTCCATAATCTATCCCCCTCTTCCGTAAGTGACTTGTTCCTGGACATCTATTACCCGAGTCCCATCTCTCTCACCTATGTCCTTGGGAACGATAAACATCTCCCAGGGGTATTTGTTGAGTGAGGCAATGTAAGTAAACCTGTTTGAGTTCTGTTCACATCATCCAGTTAGATCCACAAGTGGCAAAGTAAAGTGATGGGTCCTTGGTGTTCCAGTGTTTATGATGAAGACAAAGAGACATGCCCAAATTAATTTAAAGATGGTGTAACTACAAAGTGTGTAGAGAAGGGTCTGGGGGTTCACTGAGAAACTATATTTCTGCAGAGTCTCCTGCTGGGAGCCTATGAAGCTCAGCCCCGAAGCCCCTGCTCAGAGGGTCCAGACCCAGCCCAAGGCTCACCTCCTGAGATTGGCTGAAGGAATGTATGTGTGAGAACTGGAATGGAATGGGAAGGCAGGCAAATATGTAGTGGATCCAGGGTGGGATGAAACAGGGCTACTCAGTGTGACTTTAAGGCATCAGGACAGGAAGATGGTGGGGATCCTCAGAACACAGGGGATGGGAGGTCTCCTACAAGGAGAGGGGTATTCTCAGGTAGCCCTTGTAGAAGAATGTTTCAACAAGAGCCTGTTGCTGGTGTTGAGCAGTGCACACAGTCCAAGACTGGTCACAATGCCACTCTTAGTTGCAGTGTTCTCCTGAACCCTGAACTGTTCATCAAGAGGGAGTGACTGCTACCCTGAGCCTTTGTGGACCTTTGAGCAACATGTGAGGAAATTACAGATTGACTGGCAGCCCTGGACAACTTCCACAGTCAGTGTGAAGCGAATGAAATGATTCAACTTTTGCCTATGGTATTTGGTTAAGAGTGAATTATTAAATACAGCTGAGTCACTGTTGATGTTATGTGCTAGAAGTTAGGCCTTTAGTGAAATTAATATAGTTCAGATTAGCATCTGGCAGCACATAGGGAGGAGCTTGGCATCCCTTTACTTGTTGATATGGATAGAGTCAGTTGTGGCCAGTGGATATGCCCTGTTGCTAAGAAACCTCGCAAGCCACACAGATGACATAATTTGCCATGAGAAGAAACAGGAATGCTGGGAGATTATGAGAGACTTTGGACACTCTGCTAAGGATCATGAGATGGGACAATTTAAAAGCCACATATCCATGCACACTCTCTCTTTCTTCCTCCTGCCCTCACCCACTGAGAAGCCATGCTGAAGAAGCGCACAGCAAATATGCCATTAACAGAATTTAGTCTGCTATTGTCCAAGGCAAAAGCATAGCATAAACCTGCTGAGGGAGAGTCCTTTAAAAGCGTCTGCCATGGGGCCCCAGAGCATTAGAAGAGTGAGTGAAACAAGCGGAGTTAGAAGCCGTTTGGAGAAGCTTTCGGCCTTGAGACTTCTGGGCCAAAGAGACCGTGGAGGGGAGTCTTAGCTGATTGAAAAAGTCGCCCTCAGTTGGCAGTCGGAACAGACTGACTTTATAAACTGGCTACAACTTGATGGTGGAAATAAACTGGCTTATAAATATTCTGGCAAAATAATGCGCAACGGATTTTAAGCTTAAAAGATATTACCTGTTGGGACTGCTGTAAACCAAGCCATCCTGTATGGACCTACACTAAGAATATTAGCATCCTTTTAAGAAACTTAAAATAGTATTAAGTGTTTTTATATAGGTAGTAGAGTGTTTTTAGGTATTAAGGTATTCTTAGATAGATTATAGATTTTAGGTTTTAGGTTATAGGATTTAGGTATTTTATAGATGCTTGTTAAGTATTAATAAATATAAGTGTTTATAAATAAAACTATTCTGTCACAATGTTAAATGATAAATCTTAATTGCAAGCATTTTTAAAAATGTTTACCTTTAAATAGGCTAATATGTAAGGGGATGAGTGATTTGAATGCCCAGCTCTTAGACCATTCCTTGGGGCCTGTTCCTTTGAGGAGAAACTATCAGAAAAGTAGCTAGCTGAACTACTCTTATGGTAGCCTAGCAGCTTCCAAACTCCATGGCTTCTTGAGGAAGTATAGCTGGCCTTTGCTACTTTGTGGGTTCTTCTTTGTCCAACCTTTTGTCATTCCCCACCACTCATTTCCACCCATAACACTAGATAGAAAAGAAACATGGATAGAAGGGAGAGAGGAAAAAGGAAATCCCTGAATTTAATTTTTCTTTTGTTTCTTATTTAACCATAGCTACTAGCAAATCACAACCAACCTCCCTAAATGACCAACAACACCATACCTCTTAGGGCTCTAGCATTTATATACCCTCTGAAAAGTTTCCAGATTCCAAACGTCACACAATCACAGAAACTATCCACAGCTGGCAAAACCATGCCTCTGCTAGAACATAAATCATACATCGTCAGTGGCTGTGGGTGGGCAGTCTGAAACGGTCCTATTTCCCCACATCTGGGATTAAAATGAAAACATATTCTTATATTTCTGTATTTTTTTAAAGGAACCAAAATTCCTGAATTAAGGAAGCTACCTAGCAACCAAAGCTGCTTGCTGCTGAAACGCAACTCAGCCTCCAGAGACACTATCCCAGCCACAGACAACACTTGCTTATTTTAGACTTTTCCCATTACAAACCTCTGTAGGATCCACCTTCATTCAGACCAGAGGAGGAGCACTTCAAGCAGCCCAGCAAGGCGGCCTGTGATTGTTGTAAACACAGTCCTTTACTTGCAGGAAGGATTGTGCTGTGATTGGTGCAAAGATCCTTGCCACATTCCCTTCTGTCCCTGAACGGGAGCAAGAGGTTTGGCTCTCTTCTCTAGTCTGGTAGGAGACACCCTCTAGAGCTGTCCCATGGTTTTTCAACATTAGGCAGTGTCCTAGTTAGATTTCTATTGCTGTGATAAAACTCATGACCAAAAGTAACTTGGGGGAGGAGAGGATTCATTTTACCTTGCAGGTTAAAGTCCATCAGGGAAGGACAAGGCAGGAAACTGAAACAGAGGCCAGGAAGGGATGCTACCTACTGGCTTTCCCTCCATGGCTTGCTCAGCTTGCTTTCTTAAACAACCCAGCATCATTTGCCCAAGAGTGGAACACCTGTAGTGATTTGGGCCCTCCCACATCAATCATTAACCAAGAAAGCATTTCACAGACTTGCCTAATCTGCCAATCTGATGAAGGCAATTCTTCAATTGATGTTAGCTCTTCTTAGAATCTAGGACCTAGATGATCCTAGCTTGTATCAAGTTGACAAAAAAAAAAGCACAGAAATAATATAAAATGTCTCTGGAGAGGATTTTTTTTCCTTTGCTGACTTTTGATCTTTATCACTGGCAGAGTTGGCTATCCTGGTAATATGAGGATAGAACAGCAGTGCTTTTTGGAATGGTAGCAGCAGGGCAATAGCAAAAGTGAAGGTGAGAGCAGTTATCTTGGCAGTGGGGGTGATGGTGATGGCAACAGAAATGAGAAGGTGGCTGAGAAGTTCCAAAAAGTGGCTTCAGAACAAATTATGGGGGAGGGAACAGGGGCAGTAAACACTAGGCATGGCAGAAGTGGAGGGAGGAAGAGAGGGAGTAAAGGAGAGGAGAGGGGGTGGAAGAGAGGGAAGGAGGAGGAGTGTGGGGGTAAAGGGAGAGAGGGAGGGAGAGAGAGAATAACCTGAGTTTGTTCAGCAGGTAAAGGTGTTTGCTGCCAAGCTTGACAACCTGAGTTTGATCCTTGGGACCCGTGTGGAGGAAGGGAGCAACTGATCTCTAAAAGCTGTCTTCTGACTCCTACACGCATGTTGTGATACACACACTCCACCATGTGCATACAATTACCTTATTAGTTTATATATATGTGCGCATGCTTGAGTATATGTTTGTACACAGTGTGCAGCAGGAGTCCATGGAGGTCAGGAGAATGCATCAGGTCCCCTAGAACCGAATACAGGCAACTGCATACTGCCTGATGGGTGCTGGGAACTTACCCCAGGTCCTGTGCAAGAGCAGCAAGTACTCTTAACTGCTGAGCCATCTTTCCAGCCCTTAAAATTTATTTTAAAAGAAAGGTAGAAGCTAAAGATGAGAAACTACATCTTTGGTTGCTAGGAAAAAGATCCAGGGGGTTGTTAAGCCATAGGGGCCAAGGGTCTCAGACCCTCTAGTGCCAAGAGCTGCAACTCCAGGTACTATTAACCATGGAAAGGTTCTTTCTGTCCTTTATTTTCTTCTTGTTTTTTTTTTCTTTTTCTCTCTAGGACTGACACCTGTAACACTAACCACTATAGTGGCTTGGGGTCATCTATAGGCCATTTATGAAGATCAACACTAGGCTTGCTTCTGCCTTCTGCAGCCCACTGCTGCTATTCATTACTCTTGGAGGCTGGGGGTTACAGAGCTGCTAAGTGCTGGGGCCACTGATGTGCAGAACAATAATGCTGTGTACTGAGAACCATAAGTCTCTGGCTTCTAAAGTTTGGAACAGTAAACCTTCAGCTCCCAGGACTTGAGTTGTAGGTGTAACAAGGTGGCTTTTATTATTATTTTTACTATACTTAATTTATTTTACTGTATTTAATACCTCTACTTCCCTTCCACTCGTTGTTCCTCCCAACCCCCCAACACTAGGTGGGAGAGAAAGGTTAGAGGAAGAAGGAATATAGGTCTCTTTGAGCTACTTCCTGATGATTAGGGTCCTTGGGTTCTTTGGGGGTAATACCAGTCTCAGTAGGAGTCCAGCAAACCAGGAGACAGCAGCAGGAAGAATAAGCAGCATTTTGGGGGAGCACCAGCAGCTGGGAGAGCAGCAACCTCTTTTTTCTTTGTACCCTTTCTCCTCAGGGCTCTGGTTTTTTTATTCCTCTCTTAAGTCCTCTGAGTTAAACTTGCTCAGCTGGCTAAGCCATGACCTGCTAGCTCACGAGACAGTTAATACTTTACACCTGTGATCTTAAGCAGCTTCGCACCTGAGATTAAACAAAAACCTTCTCATAATTGGTTTTAATAAACTCATACCACATGTAGGCTTGGGTATATTTTTTGGCAATCCACCCTAGGCCTGGGGCACTCGGGAGCTAGGGATTACCTGCCCACCAATTTCTATCCATAAGGACTCCAGCCAAATGATTTAAAAATACAATATGACTTCATCTATGCTCATAGCAGCCTTATTTGTAATAGCTAGAAACTGAAAACAACCCAGATGTCCCTCAACCGAAGAATGGATTAAAAAACTGTGGTACATCTACACAATGGAATACTACTCAGCTATCAGAAACAATGAAATTATGCAACTTGCAGCCAAATGGATGGAACTATAGAAGCTCATCCTGAGTGAGCTAACCCAGACTCAGAGGGATGCACATGGCATGTATTCACTTATAATCGGATTTTAGCCATATAGGACAGGATAACTATAGTACAGCCAATGAACCAAAGGGAACAGGAACATAGACTTTGTTACCTATCAATGAGACACTTTGCCTTAGTGGTGCTGCCTTGTAGGCCCCCAGTGTATGAGGAGGCTCTTGGCCCTCATATGACTGCTGAACTGGGGCAGGGGACTCCACTCCAGAGGAGTAGGATGGAAGGGATAGGGGGTAGAGGGTGGGAGGGCAGGACTGGGAGGGGTGGAAAGAGGACACTGAGATGGAGATGTAACCTGAAGTAATGGATAAATATTTTTTAAAAATACAATATGAGAACACACTTTCCTATGACTGGAAGATTCTAGGGCCAGCCTTTTTGTCTCTCAGCTGGGCCTGCTGGGATGAATCTTCATACCCTTGAGTATCACAAACAGTTGTTTTATGCCACTGTTTGGGAGATCTGCTTCACAGCAAGGCCTACTAGTTGTTGAGGATACCTACTCACAAATAGCTATTGACCCATTCCTACCACAGTATCCTCCACAACACCCAACTCAGGGTCCCCTGTGCTGGTACACTCTAGCCAGTTAGGACTGAGGTCCTGAATCACACTTCATCCTGATCATGGGGGCCTGTCCTGCTGTCCAGGTAACCAGATTCTGATCGCAAGAAAGATTGTTTTTTAAGATCAGGGGTGGGGCAGAGGAGTCTTTTTTGTGGCTGCCATTGGTTCTTCTTGAGAGCAGTTGACTAGCTCACACTCTGCATCACAGCCTTGGCACACCCCAGCCTTAAGGAGCCTTGTGAAGAGTTGGCCTATTTTATGAAAACTGAGGTACCAACAGGCATGAGGGGTCAAGCCTCTTAGCCAAAGGTAGATAGGAGTGAAGTGTATGCTACACCCTAGGCCCAGCTTCCCCAACAGGCTTTTTGCCAGGAGACATAATCTACAGGGTGAGGAGGTAGGCTGTCAGCAGCATCTGTCTCCTGGGATTCTGCGATGAGCTCAGGAATCCTGTGCCTCCAGGAGCCTCTTGGCTCCAGCCACCTGATGGGCAGCTTCTCTCTTCCCATGCCTGCTCTTTGCTGGAGTTCTGGGCCCCTTTGACTAGTTCCTGGGAAGCACCCATATGTAGCAGTGTCTGCAGTTCTCAACTATGGATGAATATTTATGCAGAAATCTACAATCAAGAGGAGTCACAGCATCAGATACAGGTGGGGAATAAGTGCCCCAAACACTAGGCTACTCCAGCTTCACAGAGAAACAGAGCGGCCTCTGAAAATGTCAGTTCCCAGCAACTTCAGAGAGCCCTTAGTGGGTTGGGCCATGCCTGCCTCCACACACAGCTAGTGTCAGCAGAGATGCCCTGGCTCCAAGCCCAGCACTGCGATTAGGAAAACACAATTCTTAATATCTGATATGTTTTAATGAAAATAAAATGCTCTCAATTTTCCTTCTGGTCTGCTGTTTGTCTTTGTTATGAGGAGATCAGATGTTTTTGCTGCTTCTAGACATCGGAGCTGAAAGACCTGTCAGAAGGAGACACGGGCTGTGGGAAATAGAAATGAGCAGAACTGCCAAGGGGCACTGGAGACTTGTCCAGACCATGACCTGAGGTCACCAGACTGGGATAGGAGGGGTGGTAGGAACCCTAGTCTGTCACAAAGACAAAGTGTGGCACAGCCAGCAACAACTCCAGGCGTGGTAGTGTGGGGTGCAAGCATGCATACAGTTGAAGCAGTTATGGAGGACAGTTGGGCTGTGGCTTAGTACTGTGGCTCCAGATTGCAGCTCAGAGTCCCTCTGCTCCTGTGTTACAAATGGAGAAGCCACCTGAGACCTTTTCTCCTTACAGCCATGACAGAAGCACAAAGGTCTGTCAGGTGCAAGTTAGTGATCACTCGTGTACACTACACCAGCCAAGAAGGTCCATTGGTCACGTCCAGCACTGGTGTAGGTCCAGAGCTGGTTCTGTGATGAGGCCTTAGCAAAAGCCAGCATCCCTCCCATAGTCCTGGGTCTGGACCCTGGCTTTGCAAGGACCTAGACACAATTGCTCAGGAGGTGATCATGGTGTGCTTGACATTCACCCTAACACTGGTATATTCCAGTCATGGGGAAGGACTGGAGAAAGGCTCAAAGAGTAGGGGGCTCAGAGTGAGCTGGGGACAGATCAACTGGTGATCATGGGACATACAGGGGCAGGGAGTTCTAAATACAAGGAGGCACTGTGCAGATCTCAGGCTTCCCAGAGGGTTGGGGCTAAGGGGTACAGGAGGTATGCTGGCCTCAACAATGAGCATTTCTCTACCTGGGTTTTACACTCAAGGTGAGGATGGTAGGACTAGACCCTGGAGGATGCATAAGACCTTCAGCTGCCTTGCTGTTGCCACTAATACCTGAATGAATGTCTGAATACCATGTAGGAATTGAAGGCCAATGACTACTGAGAAGGTGGACATGGGTGGAGAGGAAAGCTCATACTCTAGAGAACTGTGGGCCATTAGTGCCCTCTGCTGAGTATTAGGGTACCCACAATTACCCTTTGAAAAGGGGGCTCTCTAAAACCAGCACTCTTATGACCACCTGGACCACAGTCTTTCTGTAGAAGCCTGTATCTGAGGAGGCCTGTGGGTTTTTATATGAGGCCCCACAACTATCCCCAACTATAAAAGGCTTGACATCCTGTGGACAGATATGAATAACCCATGTTGGAATCAAATCCAGAGGTCCGAGGCAGGTACACCTAGCCTCAGGGCTGCTGTTCACAACCTAACATTGTTTTCACCTTGGACCCTGGGCAAAAGGGTCAGGAGGACAGGACTCTGTAGCTTCTTTACAGAAGGAGTTGGATGTCCAAGGATCACAATGGAGTGAAACACGATTCAAGTTCCTTTGAGTATGAGAAATGCACACTCAGTAGCCATGACAACCACAGGCAGAGACCCCTTACCCTCCTGAATCACTTGGGAAATGGTGAGGTCAAGACCGAGAGAAGATCACAGTATGGAGGTTCCTGAGAAAGGCAAGAAAGCAACCTTTATTAAATGTGAATTTCATGAGAGACATTAAATTAAAAAAAAAAAAAAAGAAAAAGGAAACCCACCAGCTATTTGGGTATGGAGAACTGACACAGGGTTACCTAGCAATGAAAAACATTCTTTCAAGAAATTGACTCAGTGTGCTGAGATGTTGACTTTAATTATCAGTGTTCACCATGACTGTGATGCCCGTCTTCCCTGGCAGCTGAGGAACGCTTTGGAGGCATGTGAGGCGGGAGAAGCCTTGATGTACATCTCCAAAGTCTGAAGAGCAAACAGCAATAATAATAAAAACTAAATTGAAACCATAAATAGTCTCGTTACAGGGAAGAACAGGCAGGATGAGAATGCAAGGCAGGCCATCTCTCCTGCCTCAAAGCAGCTCTGTGGGTGAGACCTTACCTCTGCCTCAGAGGCCATCTCATTAAATGGGAGGGCTGAGCTAAAAATCCACAGTGGATGAAGGTGTAGTTTACCGTGATTCAGCTCTTACCAATGGGCTGGGAAGACTCCATCCAAAGCATGCTCTACTAGATTTCCTGGGACACAGTTTCTCTCTCTGCATCAATTCTTTGTGGCTTGCTCTAGAAGGAGTGGAGGGAAAAGAAAACACATATGATTCTGCCAACTGCAGCACTTGCATTTACTGCATTCCCTTAATACTGCCACTGCAAACTTCCTTTCTCTTTCCTCCTTCCTGGGAGTAGGTGTATATTCCCAGCCTGCCCTCCACTCTGCTTTGCCATATTGTATGTACAGTTAGGAGCCAGGATGAGGGCCCCTGGTGCTGTCTCCTAGGGAATGCATTCAGGGGCCTGGGCTGTTTCCCAGGAAATGGATTAATGCTCTAAACCAATCCAGGGACTTTGGAAACAATGTCTCCTTTCCTTGCTCCCCATAATCCTGCATCTGGCTCTGGCTTCAGGATCCCTGGTTGTAGGGGCCCCTGACGCAATACAACAATATCCCATGTGCCATAGAGGAAAGGAGGAAAGCAACAAAAGCACCAATTTTAAGATGTGACCCACTGGTCCGATTTCAATTTTTTTGAAGTGTGGGAAAATGCTCATAAAGCATGTAGCATCTATGATCCTTTGCAGATGGATCCACACGCTGGTCTCAAATCCACATTCGGAGTGCTGTACAACCCTGGGCCAGTGCTGTATTTTCTTAGTCTCATTTCCTTCTTGGACAAATGTGATGGGAAAAACAGGCGGGGTGGAGGAATAAGTGAAGGCAAGTGAAGGCACACCTTTCCAACCCCACCCAACATGGGCACCTTGGGGCAGCCTGGCCACGTGCCATTCCTCAGCCCCTCCCACAAATGGATCAGCCCCCTCCCAAGTCTAGGCCACACTGCTGAATTACTGTAAAAGCAGTCCCAAAGTAGTGGCCTTTGTCCTGGGACTTACATACACTTTGGTCTTGGGATTATCTAACCCCATCTCTTTCTCTAGAGCAGCCCAAGCTAACTAGAAGCAGGTCTGGTCTGCAGGAATTCTGAGTCCCTCCTGCTTCTTGGTCTCCCTCCTGGCTGTTCCCTAAATGCTCTGTAGTCCCCTCCCCTAGGCAGGCAGAAGCAGGCATGGCGACACATGCCTATAACCCCAACACTTGAAAGGCTAAGAAGTAGGATCATGGCAAACTTGAGGCCAGCCTGGGCTACATAAGTGAATTTAAGGCCAGCCTGGAGTACATGAAGAGAGCCTGTCTCAAAAAACAAAACAAAACAAAAACAAACAACCCTCCCCCCAAAAAACAAAAACAAAAAGAAGCAGGTGGAGAAGGCAGAAGATTTTCACTGAGACTCTCAGTCTAAGGGCTCTGGCAGCCTTGCACTAGGTGGGGCAATGGGAAACTTTTCTTTTTTTAATGATGTGTATTATGGTTTTTCCTGATATAATGGCCTAACCTACTAAAATTAGTTTGAAACATTAATTGGGCATTCCCGGGCAAAAGCCCTACAGGTTCACATGATTTTTTTTCTTTTCATGTATAGCTGGGATCAATTTGCTGATACTCTGCTAAGGATTTTCGTTATTAGGTCCTTGGAAGTAGCAGCTTCCACTTCCTTTTCTTGACCTGTCTTTATCTGGTGTTGGCCCTGGGTTATGTTAAATAATTTTGAAAGTATTATTATACTCCCACTGGTGTGGTGGGAGGCTAATCTGCCAGAGAGGCTTTATGGTTTGAACAAGGACCTCTCTAACTCTGGAGCAGGCCAAATTGCTCAATAGCACTGGACCCCTCACAGCTCCCATCCCCACAATACAATGGACTATGTGGGCCCAATAGCCATGGTCACAAGTGCCTCTTAGATGACCACTACCTAGAATGTCCTTCAGTACCAGAACTGATAAACCTGGATGTTGGTAGACTGGCCAAAGACTTTGTGTTTGTGATTTACAGAGACGGGGATAGGGGATGCAGCCTCTGTTGTAAAGATGTACAATTTGAGAATTTACGGGACAGCTTTGATTGGGACCTGGGCTCCAGGTGGTCCTGGCAGTACAGAGTCACTAGGCTGTTGAAACACTCCTGGAGGGAGGGCAGCACATCCAAGGGAAGAGGTTCCACACCTGACCCTAGAGTGCTGGCCAGATAAATACACACACACACACACACACACACACACACACACAAAGGGCAACCAGAGAGAGAAGAGCCCAAGAGGCAGCAGGTAGGGAGAAAGCAGGGTCCTGAAGATAACAGCTTTGGGAACCAGATGAAGATAGGCATAGACCAAATGCTGCTGCAGCTACTGGAAAGGTGACAATGTAGGCAGGGAGGCCAGGTGACCAGCACGGTAGGTAGGGGAATATACCTGGCATCTCCTTTCTTCTCTTACTTAGATCATTAACCCCTACTCATCTGCTCATGTTCTACTTCTACGGATCTCCTCTGGCCAAATTCTGTTGAACACTCTACTCCAACGTACCAAATACTGTTACATGCAGCTAAAATATCACCACTGCCCCTAGTGCTGTCAGCATTGGCCTGAAGCTCACCCTCTGTGACTGCATGTGTGTCCCCATTAGTAGGCCAGTACTACTCATTCCAGGATAACACTTAGTACCCAGTGACCTTAAATCTGCCTCTTCCAAAGACTGGGCTAGCTCTTTGGAGGGGAAGCTATTCTGAGGGTTGGTTCATCAGTTCATTGGAAATATGAACAGGTCACAGTGCCCTCGCTCTCCATTGGTCTTCCCAGGTAATACTGGAAAGAGTGGGGCCCTACTCAAGTTCACACTGTGACACTGAGGGTGGGCAGAGGCAAGAAGGTGGCTGAAGGTGAAGGTGACACTTCATACCCAGGGACTTGTTGACCTGGCACACTGTTGGCTCACTGAGCCTGAGCCCATCTCTTCTCTACCACCACTTTCCACAGCACATCTTAAGGAAATACAGGGTTGCATGCAAAAAGATTGTCCTTGTAGGTCTGCCTCCACCTCTGGCCTGAAGGCCACACTCTCTTTCAGAGGCATCTCTGGATCGTAGGTGTCATGAACCCCCTTGATTCACTGCTTATCTTAAATATAGAAAAGTCTGCAGCTAAGGTCTTGGAGGCACCAGGGGACCCTGCTGCAGAGCGCCTCTGCTAGAGTCCTTTGATCCTACAGTACTGGTGTCCACTTCCCACGGGAACAGAAACAGCCAGTGGAGAATGGCTTCCAGGGCATTCTGGGCACTGCAGTGTACAGTTCTCTCGCCGGCGTAAAACATTTCGCCTAGTATGCAGAACACTACCTGTGTTCAGAGCTCTAGCCTGCACATAGCACCCACGCTGTGTGCAGAACCCCAAACTAAAAGCAGAATCTCCACCCCGCCTGCAGAATCCGGCCCGCATGCCAGATCCTTGCCAGCACTTAAAATCCCCACCCTGCAGGGTGCACCTGTGCCTGGTGACTTGCACTCCAAAACCGCCTACAGCACCCTGCCACGGCACAACGGCCCCGTTTTATATGAAAAAACTCTCGCGAGGCGCGGAAAACTCCTTCCAAAACCTAGGGGTACAAGGAGAAACCCCCAGATCAAGGCGACCACATGGACGTCTTCCCAAGGCCTGCTGCCTACACCGCCCCGGCATTCGTTTTAATGACAAGGCACCAGGCAGCTAAAGCACAGTCTGGAGGCTCCTGGTCTTGGCCTGGCCTTCCCTTCTCCCCCGCTACAACGACACCCCAACCTCGCCTTTGCGGGCCCAGCGGCCCAGCGCTCTCTTGGAGACTGGCGGGGCGGTCCAGACAGGCGGCGCTGATTGGGCCATGCCTCTGATTGACAGCTGCAAGCACCAGTTGTCACGGTAGCTGCGGCCGGAGGCGCTCGCTCGAGCTCGGTTCGGGCTCGGAGGCACTCGAAGCGGCTCGGCTGCTCGTCTGGGCTCGGCTGAGTGGCTCGGTTCGGTTGCTCAGCGGGGCTCGGCTGCACCGCCGCGGACGGGCGTGCGCTGGGGGGCGCGGGGCGCGGGCCTCGGAGGTGGCGGCGGAAGCCTGGTGCCCCCGCCCGCCGGGTCCTCTTAGAGAGGCATCCCTGCGGCCGGGCCTTGCGCGGGTGCGGCAGGCGCGGCGTGGGGGGCGGCGTGGGCGCAG
>CAJQZJ010032885.1:1442979-1458950 GCA_907164525.1 Lophiomys imhausi
GCGCAGAGCAGCGCGGCCCGCCCGGGGGCGCCGCGGGCCGGGTCAGCGCGGACGGCGTTCGGCGGACTCGGGCGCACGGCTGGCCGGCCCCTCCCTGCCCGCGCGCCCGGGCGCCCACTCGCCGGCGCGGGGCCCGGGAGCGATGACATCGACGGGGAAGGACGGCGGCGGGGCGCAGCACGCGCAGTATGTGGGGCCCTACCGGCTGGAGAAGACGCTGGGCAAGGGGCAGACAGGTGCGTGCGCGCCGGCGGCTGGGGGCGCGGGCGGGGCCGGGATGCGAGGCGGGCGCGCGACCGTAGGGCCGGGGAGATGGTGCTGCCGGCCGGGTGGGGCCGAGGGAGGCCGCAGAGCAGGGATGCTGCAGGCCGGGCCCGGCGGTCGCGAACAATGGGCGGCGATGCGCCGGCGCCCACTGCACTCCTGGGTCCCGCGGTGGAGCTCCGCAGCCCACTGGTTGCGGGCGGGCGGGCGCAGCCTAAGGACACGCGGCACGGCCTGGGGAACACGGCGACTGGGGACAGCATGGGCCGAGCCTGGCGGCACCTCCCGGCAGTCCCGCTGCAGGTGCGCGGCCAGGGCCCGCATTGTGCGAGCGCTGGGCCCATTGTGCGGCGGGAGGAGGGGGACGAGCGGGCGCCCATCTGCCGTCTGCCGCGTTAATAGGCGTGCTGCCTGAGCAGCTGCGTCCCGGCCGCATGACCCCCCACCTCCAGGCAGCGGCCACCGCCCGGCAGGTCCTGGCCTGGCTTTCCTAGCCCGGACCTCCGGTTCTGGTTGTGGGTATCAGCGCTGAACCGTGGGAAAGCTGGACAGCGCCTTCTTCTGCACCCAGTCTGAAGCCTGAGCTTCTATGACATTGGGCTTCCCTGGGGAGGTAGAGGGTGACAGTTTCTGGGCTTGGGCCATACATCCCGCCTGGCGGTTGGAAAACCTGGGCCTACAGCAGAAATGAACCTCCGCAAGAGTCCTCACTGTCTTTCCCTGGGCATATTCCGTCTCTGCACAGCTTTTCCCATAGACCAGCAATGAACCGGACTACCTTGTATTTGGCCAGCTTTCTGGGGCAGGCTGGATTTAGTCAGCCCCCTCATCTGGTCAGCGAGGCGCATTCACACAGCCGTCTTTGTGGGAGGCTGGGGCTCAGCCATTTTCTTTTCCCAGGACTGGCCTGTCTTCCCGGTGCCCAAAGATCCGACTGGCACGGCCCACATCTCCTTTCCCTTTGGAAAAGTTCCCCAGAGCCAGTGCAGGCTGGGGAGTGGAGGACAGTGGGAGGAGTGGGTACGGTGTGGTTCCAGCTTGGGAGCCTTCTACAAGCACCCCAGGGTTACAGACAGGCAGTGATAGAAGGTGATGTTTGAGAAGATGGGCTTGATTGAGTTCCCTTGGAGGCCCCAGATAGTGATGTCACTGAGGCAGAGGCAGATGGGTTTTTGGGCCCCAGGGCTACATCGTCCCACCTTGGAGTCAACAGCTAAGCTGAGCTGTGAACACCAAAGCACCGAACAAGGGACCCGGGACTGAGAGGAAGGCATAGGCAGCTGGTGTTCTATTGAGTTCCGGATATGTGTGTTTGCTGGGGTGAGCAACTGTAGTTTGTGAGGGAAGGGCCTGGAGCAGCAGAATGCAGGAGGCAATGAAATAATCTAATTGTTGTACCAATAAAACATTGTTAGAAGAAGCCCTGGGTGTAAGTGGTGACAGCAGTGAATGATGGATGTGACGGTGGACTCTGTGGGTGGAGGGTGGTCTCCCTGTTTCCTCTGTGGCATTGCATGGCCGTGTAGTTAGTGGCACCCTGATGGTGGGTGATATAGAAGGATCATGAGGAACCTCCCTCCTGACTTCTGACCGCCCAAGTGCAAATGTGCAGCCCAGAAGACTGTTCATAATGTATGTCTTCCCTCTCTACTTTTGAAGGGTCATCCTGGTGGATGTAGGTAGGTCCTGACTGTATTTGCTGGGCCTGGTCACTTAGTGCCAGATGTCAACAGAATTGCTGTTTATCTCAGCCTTAAATGTGTTACTCCTGAATCAAGCAGAGCCAGAATTCTTGCCAGGAAAGCTTGATGGGGGAGTGTAGGCCAGATCTCTGTCCACTGCTGCCCTTCTTACATGCTGATCTGAAAGCTTCTCCTGGCATGGCCACATGTCATTGGAACACGTGCGCACACACACACACATGGCTTTCAGTTCCTACCCACCTGCTCATTTCAACACTAACCCTTGCTTTTTTTTCCTCATGTCTGTCTGTCCACATATAAGCTGCTTCTTGGGGCTGTGGATGGGCATAGTCTGGTGGCAGTGAGTCTTCTGGGGGTAGTGTAAACCTATCATACAGGTGGTGTTCAAGATGTTGCCTCCATGGAGTCAGATGGAATAGGGGGTATGTGGCTTCTCTGTGCTTCTTGGAGCAACCAATGTACGTACTCACTGGACAGTAGCTCAGCCTCGCCTGGGTGGCTTGGGACCAGTGGACTTCTCTTATCACTGTGTTGGTGTTCGGCCTCAGCTCTGGCTGCTGTGACTGTGGTCATGCAGTTATCGCTCTTCTGTGTGTGTACCTGTAAAGTTAACCCTGGAGACCTTGAGCATGTCCTCTGAGGACTTCTCCACCTGGGTCCAGGTGCTGAGTGACACTGGAGTGACACCTGGAAGACTGGCAAACAGAAGCAGTTCAGGAGTTAGGGGCACACCAGGGCCAGGTGTTCCTGGGGTAGGCTGGGAATCCACCAGCAAAGCCTCCGCAGGATTTTCCCCTGATCCGAGATGTTTTTTTTCAGATCCTTCCAGAATTGGCTCCTGCAGAGATGGGAGACAGTACCTACCTTTAAGGCACCCCTAGAGACTAAATTGGGAAGAGGAATGGGAGATGCTTCAAGACTAGGTGGTATCAGGACCAGAGGGAGGGTTGAATAGGCTGTGTGGCCTCAGTTCTTCTCTGCCTATCAGAGGCAGGGCAGGGCAATTTTCTGCTCATACTGGACCTTTGCCTTCATGGACTCGCAGCCCAGGAGAGCCTATAGGACCCTGTCTTTGTTAGGATTTCTAAAGCTGTTCTAAAACACCATAACCAAAAGCAACTTGGGGAGTGAAGGGTCTATTTCAGCTTACACATCACAATCCATCAAAGAAGGAAGTCATGGCAAGAACTAAAGGCAAGGCAGGAATCTAGAAGCAGGAACTGGGGTAGAGGGCATGGAGGAATGCTGCTTACAGGCTTGCTCCCTGTGATTTATTCAGCCTGCTTTCTTGTACAACCCCAGGACTACCTACCCAAGAGTGTCATCACCCACAATAGAGTGGGTTCTCCCATATCAATCATTAATCAAGAAAATGGCCCATAGGTTTGTCTGTAGGCCAGTTTGGTGGGGGCATTTTTTTCTCAATTGATCTTCTCTCTTCCCGAATGACTCTAGCCTGTGTTAATGTAAAAACTAGCCAGCATAGACCTACTATAGGAGATGATGACAGGGCTCTCTACTCTGCAAGAAGTGGTCAGTCAAGTCAAGAGAAGGGGATAAATGAGGGGGCGGCCTTCAAGATTACCCAACTAAGCTCACCAGTCAGTAGATGGGCTGCCAGGTTGAGAGACTTGAAATGTCCATTTCACACTTCCAAGTGACCATTAAGAGGTTGGATAAGAGCTCTGATGACTCACAGGCTGTAGAGGAATCTTAGGATAGAATAAGCCTGTAAGGGTGGAACAAGGGGGAGACAGGTAAGAAAGACAGGTTGATACCGTACTTTTAAATTATTAAACATTTATTAATAACTATATTCACTTATAACAAATACACTTAATTACTATTCCTATAAATTCCTACAATCCCTAAGACCTAACCACTAAACCTATTGATAACTATTACAACTATTTTCATAACCTTTTAGAAGGATACAGTCTCTGGGGCAGGTCCTCAGTCGCCAGGAAACCAGTCTAGGGGATAGTCCCTTTAATGCACTTAGCAGTCTTTATTCTGGAATATCTCAGACGCAGGTTCGTCAGGGTAAATTGGCTATGGCAGTCTCACCTTAAATAAGGCCTGAGGCTTTCTTCTCTCTGGGAGACCTCAGCTCTCTGTAGGCCAACTTACTTCCTTCGTATCAGCAACTCTGCCGCTCTGCCTCAGTCTTTAAAGCTGGCCACAGTTCCATTCAGGCCACTGTTCGGACAGGTCAAACCCCTCTAGGCAAAAGCTGAGCCACAGGGTTTAGTCCTTGGCCTTTTGCTGTCTTGCTGAGGCTTTATCTGCTCACCAGCTTCCTTCTGCCTCAGGGAGATCTGGCCATTGGTCTACCAGCACTTTCTCCAGCAGTAGTCTCGGAGCTCTCTCATATGGGGGGGGGGAGGCTTATCACGCAGTTCCCCGGGCTCATCCACTTGTCCTTAAATAGGATCACTCCTTGTTCCACCTGCTTCAGCTTAATTTGGGCTCTGCTCACTTAGCAGCTGAAAACAATGCCAGGTCATAAAGTCTTTCCTTGTTTCACCTGGCTTCAACCTTGTTTTTCAGTCCAAAGAGACTCCCCTCGTTTCATGTGACTTCATCCATAAGCTGATAAGCTAATTGCTCACAGCCAAGTTGATCTTCATGCCCCGAATTGAGAGACTGTATCAGAAACCTAGATATTCACCAAATCTAACTTATATTAATCTATCAACCCCTACAACAGGTAACTGGGGGAGATGGGTCAAGGAGATTTGGGTGAGGGTGAAAAGTCAGGTCAGGAGAGACAGGTCAAAGGAGAGACGGGTGAAGGAGACTATGAAGGGGCAGATAGATCAGAGGGCAGGTGAAAGATGAGAGAAGGAACAGATAAGAGAGCAGAGTGATTGGGGGGAGAGAGGTAAGAAGGGAGACAAGTGTAGAGAAACAGGTAAGAATCATGTAGCAGACCCTTTGTGTGTGCCCAAGACCAGGGATGTTGGTGCTCATGGGCAATAAATAGAGAGAACAGAAGCAGGAGTAAAGGTGGCTGTTGGGACCAGGTAGCTTTTTGAAAGTGAATCAGGAGCTAGTGAGTGGCTTCAGTGTCAGTAACTGTAGATGGACCAGGCTGGTGAGGGGTGCATGAGAAGCTGTGTGGGGCCAAGGTCTAGAGCCCTAAATCTGGATGGAAAGGGCTTGGTGGCCTCTGCAGCAATGAAGGTGGGTGGCATGTACTGCTGGTGATCACTGCTCACTGCCAGTTCTTCTGGCCCCTACTGTGAGTTCCTCATGGAATTACACAGCCTTCTTCCCACATCTGACTCTGGCCATCTGACCTAGTTGTGCAGGTCAGGATACTGTGGCTTCAAAACTAGCACTCTGTTAGAGTTGTGCTTGTCAGGAAGGATGCATCGCCTGCCCAGGGCCTTGTTCAGAGCTCATACCAGGGTGGCATGAAGCTATCCTGCCTCTCTTGTGCCCTTTTCAGCTCCTCTCTGTGGCTAAGCCTGGGCACTGCCAGCCTTCCTCCTACAGTAGGGCACAGAGGCCAGGGAGGGGGAGGTGTGCTTGAAGAAAATGTGCTCTTGGTAGAGGTGGGGAAACCATAGGACTCGATCCTTTCCCAACCCACTGAGGTGGCTCAGAGTGCAGTTGTGTCCCTGTGCTCATGGGTCTCTGCCTTGTTACAAGCAGTGATGAAGACCAGGGAAGCCCTTTCATGGTCCCATGCACTTCCTGCCATGGAATATACTTGTCCTGGAAAGGGTGCTCAGTCAAGGTGTGCTATGAGCCTGCACAGAGCCTCCCTTGGTGTGCTCATGGGCCTGATTTATATGGGCTTTTCCCAGGACCTGGCTACACACCAGAGCTCTGGTGTTTTAGGTCTATACAGGGTGGGCTTCCAGAGTGGGTTATGTCTAGATGTCTGTCCTGCCATTCCCCAAGGGAGAACTGCATCTCAAAGCAGAGAAGTAAGCTGTCCTATGTACCTGCGCTGAAGTAGGTTCAGGCCTAACCCTCACTGTGACTCGATGCAGAATCAGCTCTTGCCACCACTCCCCAGGCTTGGTTTCTAAGAGGTCATCAGGCAGCCTTAGAGCCGAGTGCCACTGGGCTATCCACAGCCACCACGCTCTGGGTGGTGATGGGCTGAGACTCGGAGGGTGGGACTCCAGGTCCCACCATATTCCTGGCTGCCTGAGATAGCCAAGTCCTTTACTTCTTCTGAGGGTGGCCAGACATTGTGTCAGCTGGTGTGTAGACTCCCCTTAACTTGCTGTGCACTGCTCTCCTCCCTGACTAGTCACCTGAACATAGTGTGGAGCTGGCAAGGCCTATACTCCACCTGTTAGCAGCACCAGCCAGGCCTGTTTCTAGGCACAGCCTGTCAAGTGTGTCCCAGTGCCCTGACCATCTACCCTGGATTCTTCCCTAGTGTTTATGGAGTGGGCCAGGGGAGAGCATATCATTTCACCTCTTCCTACCCTGGTATCTGGCTTCTATGCCACACAGTGGACAGAAGGCCCTCCCCAGGAGAGTCACCAATTATCACTAATGGTGGTATAAGTCACTAGGAAGTCTTGTCTGGGCTCTGGCAGAGTAGTGAGGAGGACACCTTTACAGTGACCTAGTAGGGTCTTTCTTTTGGAGCATCCCTGGGGTAGATTAATACCTAGTTTTACAGGCTGTCCTTTGTGGGCCAGGCCTGGGGGTCCTGAGACCACCTGGAACTTAGTGGGGGCAATTCTGTGCTGCTGGGGGCTACTAACTATAGCAGAAAGGCTTTAAGCCTTAGGCCCCTGATACAAATGGGTTTGGGGATGGGGTTTCCTTGGGACTTTTGTGAGGCTCAAAAGCTGAATACAGTGTCTGGTAGCAGCAAGTAAGGTTGCCTGTTGTGGCTCTTCTTGGGAGCACTGTGGGAAAGAAGGGTCTCTTTGGACTGCTCTGTTTGATGGGGTCCCTTGTTTTTCCCTGTACTCTGAAGGAAGTTCATTGATCCATGAGAGGGCTTCCTGGTTGGAAGTAAGACCTGAGCTCACTTGCATGGTAGCTAATGTGGCCAGTGACCTAGGTCCCAGCCTAAGGTGGCCAGGCTGCCCACAGATCTCCATAAGGCCTTGCCCAGAGCTTCTGCTGAGCCAGGCTGCCCAGGGTTCTGAACAGGATGGAGGCTGGGCTTTGGCTGAGACTTCAGGGACAAAGCAGGGATTGTGCCAGGGTGGCTACCACGTAGGGCCCAGCCCGCTTGGTCCAGGCCTTGTTCTGTTGCCTCTGAAGGGCCAGTGTTCTGGATCCCAACAGCTGGGAGCCAGCCCCGCCTGCTGGACAGTATCCTGAAAGTCCATCTGTTTGATAAGAAACCTCCCCTTTTTCAAAGGTGGCTTCTGCATGCTGGTCCTAGGCTGGATCTAGGGTCTTGTCCTAGGCCTAGAGTTTGACAGTATCTTCTTGGCTGACTGATCCATCCATGTAGAGTCCTCACTTCTGTGTGGGAAGACATAGCCACCTTCTCTGGGTGGCCACAGCATCCTCGTGAACCTAACTAGGGTTGAATGGATAATTTGGGCCCTTTGTAGTCTGGAATGGGTAGAGCAGAGCACAGAGCTGGATTGGAGCCAGTAGGAGTCCTAGCTTCCTTTGAGGGGCCCTGGCACAGAAATTCTTTGGCCTTCTTGGGGATATAGAAGTGCTGTAGGAGCATTCATATTGCCACTGCCTACTCTAGGTCCTGGACAACAGAGCTGGCCTTCCTGGCCTTTGGGCAGAGGCTTGAGGGCAGCCTGGACAGCTGCCTCAGGGCTAGTGACGCAAGTGGGGGCGGCTACATGTCAGCTGAGGCTCAGAGCTGTGGGCGGTTTACGCAGGGAGGCTGTGAATGTGGCTGTTGAGGGACGGCTGGGCTTGGGAGTCCCAGTCACCCCAGCTGCCTACAAACTGTACAAGGGTTAAACTGTCAGGGTGGGAGTTGGGGTGGTGCCTGGTGGGCCCTCTGGCTCAGAGAGTAGGGCTGCTACGCTGAGTCACATGGCTCTGGGTCCCTGAGACCTGTTCCAGAAGCCCATGGTGGGGTGAAGGGAGCTTGGTAGGATTACTGCTACATGGGCGGGCTTGCTACATGCTCTCCTGGGCCCCTGGGCCCCTGGATACTGGTTTTCTCAGCATGTAGCCTCTACCCTGGACTGAAGGTTCTCTTGTCCTGACCAGAAGTCCTTGCCCAAGGAAAAATAATGGCCAGAGTAACCACTTTGAGGGATTATTGGTGTTGGGGTTGGGGACGCTGTCCCTGAGATGGAGTTATTCATGCTCTGGGCCTGGAGTCTATTGGCCAGGTAGAGGTTTGTTCAGCTTCCTCTTGTGTGGCCAGGTGAAGCTCTCCCTCAGGTAATGAGCTGCAACCCCCACTTTCAACCTTACTCTCAAGCATAGACTTTTGCTTGTCTTGGTGTGATCAGCTGGTCCTTCAGAGGTGAACAAGGGCCTAGCCCAGCCCGAGTACTAAGGGCACCATGTTGAGGGGAACAGAGTTTTGCTGGATTTTGGGAGCAGCAGTGCCCCTATACCTTAGCTGTTTCTGAACTTCTACACATAATCAGGTCACATTTCTTGTCTTTGGAGTCACATTGTGCCACTTTCTGTAGGGATGATGGGACTGCAGGCACAATCCTTTTGACCTGCTCCCACCAAAGGCAAGCACATCCCACTAGGAGTTGAGCAAGCCCCATCCCATGCCCCATCAAGGAGTGTCCAAGGAGATTTTTCCTTGGGCAAGGACTTCTGGTCAGGACAAGAGAATCTTCAGTCCAGGGTAGAGGCTATATGCTGAGAAAACCAGTATCCAGGGGCCCAGGGGCCCAGGAGAGCATGTAGCAAGCCCACCCATGTAGCAGTAATCCTACCAAGCTCCCTTCACCTGAAGGCCCTGGGGTCATGATTGTCCATGGCACAGTTTGTGTGCCATATCTCTGGGCCGGTATATCCTTAGGGCTTAGTTTGAAAGATCAGACTATAATAGGGAATCCCTCTTCTCCATGCCTTAGTTTTCCTGTCTATATAGCAGCTGAGTGTGACAATGAGATGATGCCAAGGAAGCCTTCTTATGTGGGACTGAGCAGTTCTGTGCCTCCTGCTATGCCCAATGGCAGCTTCAGGGTCAGTAATATGCAGGCTAAGGGGCCTGAGGCATGAGGAGAAAGAAGAAAGAATCCTTCTACTTGCTCACCCCTTCTACCGAGGTGATTTTCCTGGAGCTCTTGTTTGTGTAGCAGCAGACAGTGAGAGGTGATGGGATTGTGGTCACCTCTGCCTAGCCAAGAGGATACTGGGACTTGAGGCTCAGAATGGCACCTCAACCACTTTTTATAGGCTATGGACTAGTGAGTGGGCTGATTTTTGTCTCTTGTCATGTGTTCTTAGAGCCTCAAGCAAATCCCTGGATTCCTACTGGATTGAGCTCATCCCACTCTGGCCCTGTCTCCAGCCTGGTGGGCATCAAGGGAGGAGACATGGGACAGCAAGCCAGCTGTGGGTCTCCAGCTTAAAGGGTGTCCTCCCAGTCTCAGCCCTGTGGGATTTCTGTGGTTTGGGGATGTTATGGAAACTGTGTGTCTAGTGCTGGGGCTGTCCTGGATTATGACATTTTTAGAGAGGAGATAGAGGAGTCTCTAAAGCACAGCATGCCCTGACATGCCCAGCTCCAACCATCAGCAGTGTGCACCCAGTTTTGCTTCAGCCCCATTGATTTGGGAACAAATCCTACCTGGTAATTTTCCAGTGTATATCAATAAGACAGAGACTCTGAGGGTCACAGAGCTGTTACCACCCCAGAAGTGACTCTGAGTTCTAAAGCAGCAGAAGCTGGTCCAGCACTGGGATGACAGTAAAGAGCTTCCCTGGGCCTGGACTCTTCCACGGGCTGCCTGCATCTGCTGATCTGCTGCTCCAGAAAGCCTGGGTGGGGTGGGCCTCTCAAGGGAGAACAGAACAGTATCTTCTAACTGGGTATTGGAATTGCCATAGACCCTACTATCTGTCCTGGGCCTTTCAGCAGGTGAGGGCAGAAATGGGGCTAGAAGGATGGCATCCCAGCTCAGGCCAGGTCTCTCAAACTCCTGTGGAATTGGATATCAGAGTTGCTTCTCAGAGCCAGCTTCCCTGTATGCCAGGCAGGCAGCAGTCTCCCTCACTGCCCACTAGCTCCTGATACAGCTTTCAGCTCCAGGGAGGAGGACTTCCATCCAGTCAGAGTGTGAAGGTTTGTGAGAACCACTAGGGATACTACATTTCCAGCAGATGGACAGTGGATGAAGTAGACATGGACCTGAGTTAAGCTAGCCAGTCTGGGCAGGCCTCCTGCTTCAGGCTGCGTATCCTACTACCTTTCTTCATGAAGCTCTTGTGCCAACACACTGACTTATTTCTATGTGGCTTCAGGAGCTGGGAGTCAGTGGGCAGTGACAGGCATGGCCACATTGCCTGGCCTCTAGCAGATGCTTGAGAACTGGAGTTGGAGCTGCTGCTGTTGTAGCAGGCTAACTAAGCTTGGTGCCTGTGAGTTGGGTTCATTCTAGAACACAGGCATCCTGGATATGCACGCAATTGTGGCAACTTAGAAGAGTATACCTTTCTTTGACCTGCTAGTCCATGTGTATGAGAGATGTCAGGGTTCAGGAGTCCTTGGAACTATTCCCTTAACCTGAGCAGTCCCAGACCCATGCTCACCCTGCACTGAGAATCACCGGCTGCTGGGTACCAGCATCTAGTGCCCCCCCCCCCCCACTGCCCACCCTAGTTTGCAGAGAAAGCTTTTTGCAAGCCCAAGTGGTGCAAAGGCCTCAAGTCCCTGGGTTCTTCTTGGGGGATAGCCTCAGGCCTTCTGCTCTGCAGTGGGAGATCCTAAGTTAGACCTTTGCTTCTGATAGCTGGGAGCTGTCCAGTGGGACTATTCTAAAAAAATTCACAACTTCTGCCAGGTTGGGTTGGGGAAAAGATGCTTCTGATACCTGCTGGTCTTCAGTCCCCAGCTTTAGCTGGGTACACTAAACTGTGTGAGGGACTCAGAAGTCTTTGGTGAATTTCCAGATTTGTCTCCCAGCTTTGGCCTTGGGTTTTGTGATGGCCTTGGGTCGCTGTTGGGACATGGATCTGGCTATGGGCCAGTGGAAACTTACGTATATTGGGGCTCTTGCTGCCAGTCCTGGCCTGGCCTGCATGCTCAAGGGTGCTAGGTGCAGGCCTCCAACTGACTCTGGAGGAGAATGCTTCTCATTGGTACAGACTCTGACATTGACCTCTTGGTGGTAGATCCTCCTGTGAGTGGCTCTGACTTGGTGGTAGATCCTCCTGTGAGTGGCTCTGACTGGAGGAGGATGAGGACATGGCCTTTCATATGGGTATCTTGGGGTTGGGGCAGGGCTCCTGCTGCTAATCCAGCCTTTCTCCTGTCCTTACTTCTCAGTGTCCCTTGTTTCATGGCTCTAAGTGTAGGTGACATGCAGAAATGTGATGGCTTTAGGTAGCTGTTGGGACATGGACTGAGGAGAGGCTGGCTGTGGGCCAGACTGATTCCTGCACCCTACCCCTGGGAGGGGAGGGGCATGGTGGTGAGAGGTTGCGGATGCTCACCTCTGGCTGTTCCAGCCTGGGTACTTCATTTCCTTGGGGTTTAATTCTAGGCCAGCCCTGCTGGTTCCCTGTGCATAGAGTCCATCTTTCTTGTCACCCCCTCAGGCTAACTGGGAGATGGCAGTAACTGGAGAAAGGCAATGTTTGGAATAAGGTGAGGCCTTGGGGTCTTAGGAGAGGCTGCTGAGCCAGAAGGTTAATGTGGGACCAGCTGCTGGGATATCTATAAAGAAGTGGGCTCATCTCAGAGTGGAGGATTGTGGGTGCCAAACCCCAAATCTCAGAGGGCTTAAAACTAGTTGTTAGTGTTACTGACAGTATATAGCAATGACACAGGGTGACAAGGTAGGCATAGCTCTGTCCAATGAGTGGGCTCACAAGCCCACTGTCCTGTCCCATCCTTGGGAGGACACATTTAGGGCCATCCCAGGCTGCAAGTTGGGGCACTACCCAGTGACATCAGGCCTGGCATAGGCACTTGGTAGTCCTCTTGTCCCCTAGAGCTTGGCTTGCTGTCCTAGACAGCATGACACATACAGACAGCAGTGGGTTTGCAGCAATACCCTTGCCCCATCCCCTCTCTTGTGTTACCCTGCTCTCCCTGAGACACACCTCTGGGGCTTATGCACTGCCTGGTGTACCCCAGCATCATTTGGAGGAGAGGAACACAGAGCCTGGTTAGGTCACTTTGGGATCAATGGCACTGTTCTCAGGCCCAAGAAGGCAGGATGATGGCTGTTACCTCTTGTTACATTGTCTTTGGTTCATAGGCCACTGTGGAGACCTCTGCCTTGGATCTTTTGATGTGATCCTGAGATGGCAATCCCACCAGGGGGCATTCTGTGGGTCCTGAGACAATGGGGTGCACTTCCCATAGTACAGGATTCCTGGTGTGGCATGTACTGCTCTGATGCTCTCAGAGCTGGTCTCTTGCTGGTAGATACCTGGATGGGGTGGGAGGTATTTTCATAAGCAATTACCAGTCCCCAGGCCCACTCTTGCTACTGATATGGTTTGACCTACTCTCTTGGTGGAAGCTTCCAGAGTTAGCACTTCATTTCCTACATCAGCTTTCCAGATGGTTTGCCTCCTGACCTCCAGTACCCCAAAACCTTCAGGGCTGTGGGGTCTGAGGTGCCAGGCCAGCTTCTTCTTGCAGGCATCACTTCTCTGTGCCCGCTTGTCTGCCCTTCCCAGCTCTGCTCCCATTCCCAATGCTGTACTCTTCCTGATTCTCCCTCCTCTGTCACAGCATCTCCTCAGGACTCCTCCCTAGAGCTGTGGACTTCAGAGTGGGCATATGAGGACAGAGCCAGCCAGATGGCCCTGCCTGGTGCCAGGGACTCAGATGTCAGAATAGAAACCCCACTGCACAGCATCAGGCCTTCTGACTTCAAGTTCTGGTCTCCATTGGGGACTGGGATGATGTCAGGCAGAGCTCTTGGGGCAAGGCAACCCCCAGCCTGAATGCCAGCCTTGAGAGGAAGAGTTGGCTAAGGCAGACATAACGCCAGGTTTCTCAGTTGGACACTAGCTCAGTGGTACTTGGGGACAGATGCTGCTGTTTGGAAGCATCAGAGTGTGGGCCGGCAAGCTCTGCTTCTCTCCTCTCCCTGTCCTTCCTGCCTGCTGCCCACTAAGCAGATTCTATTATTACCTTACTGCAGATTACTGGCCTCCTGCTTGAGGATGGACAGGCAGGCACTGGTGCAGGGGTGGAGCCAGTGTTTCTGTCCCTGACAGCAGGTGACTGCAGGGCTCAGCGCGACTCCCCTCCTTGACTGTGGCCTCCCATTGGCATTGTGGGATAGGCATGGGTCCATCTGTTTATCTTGGCAGTACATCCCCCTGGGAGTGGTGAAGGGAGATCCCTGAACTGTTTATGGTTCCTCCAGGGAGGTTGCTTTCCTGGACATGACAGTAGTACTGGCCAGGCTGCCTTCTCTTCCTTGGCTTTAAGGACACATAGGCAACAGCTGGACCCTTCAGCTTTCTTAGTGTATAACTTCTTTGTTCACTGCTCTGTGGATTCCTGCAACAAGGCTGTTAGAGTGCAGGCATGGGTGAACACTGGGAAGTGACATGGAGGTAGTCAGAAGTAGTTGAGTGCCACCTAAATGGAGAGTAGATTTGCCTATGCTGATCCACTGGTGCTCACAGCTGCCAACAGGGGCAGAAGTGCCCCTGGAAAGACTAAGGATGGAGTTCTTTTCTGCCCTCAAATTCCTCAAGGAGATACTGGGGTTCTGCTGGTGAAAAGGCCCAGGGTGACCTGCCAGGGCACCATATGCCTGTGGAGAATACTTCTAAGGGACACTGATGGTGGTTGTGAAAGTGGAATTGGGACATCTCTGGGTCTTGCAAGTTGTCCTTAGTGCTGGCTGTGTTTTGGGGAGGACATTGGGGTGGCCCATTGCTGAGCCATCCAAGGGCCTGAGTGAGAAGCTGCAGGCTGCTCAGATGGGGGAGGCCTGGAGCCTTTTGCTTTGGCATGGAGTTAGAGGGTGTGTGTGTGCATATCTGCAGGCCTGTGTCAGAGAGTGAAGCTGTGTGTGTGTGTGCGCGCGTGCATGCACGAGTAGAGCTGGTGTATCTGGGAAGGTCTGAACTCCCATGTCTGCCTATGTGTGGGATGACAGTCAGAGACTCCCTGAGGCTTCCCACGGAAGGCATCCCCAACCTCATCACCATGGCAACCCCATTGCCCATCCCTTGGGTACTGGAGGGGTGGGGCCTGGCAGGTGCAAAGCAGAAGATAGCAACTGCAGGACTCAGAGTTCTGCCAGCACATGGGAGAGGGTGTCTAACTGAGTTATTACAATCAAGCATATAGGCTGTAGTGGCTGCTTTGAGGCCCCCACCTTCCCAGAGCTTTTCAGACTGCCTAGCACTGTAATTCTGCCATCTCTTCCCTGGCCTGCCTGCCTCTCAGAAGCTAGACAACTGCTGGTCAGAGCACTGCCACTAAATGTATCTCCTTGTCACACCATGGTATGCACGCTGAAGGTGGGAGGCCAGTGGGAGTTCCTAGTGTTGGATCTCCAGGTGTGGGAATCAACCCCCCTTTCATTTTTCTGGGCTTTCATTTCACTGGTCCCTGCTCACTTTTCCACCCGTACCCTAAACATGCCTTCCAGGAATATGCTGCTCCCTCAGAACCTTCTCCTTCTGAGGTCTCCAGGCCTGTCATTCTGAAAGTGGCTCAGCCAGTGGCCTGAGCACTTGCTTCCATTCGCTAGGTCCTGCACCAAGGGAGGGAGGGAGGGCAAGGCTTCTTTAACTAGGACGGACAGTGCCTTAGAAGAACAGTTCACTCAATTGAATTACTCAGTAGATAAGAGATTCACCAAAAATACCTCATTGGGATAATTTTATAGTATTGAATTGCAGAGACCAGTTAATAGAAATGTAATGTGATCACCTGACACTACAGGGATTGGAGTGGGGGGACCCCACCCACCACTAGGGATGTGCCTCAGCAAGAAGGGAGTTCCCAGAACTGGCTGAGGCTCCAGCATGGATAGTGGGAGTGGTATACAGGGGATATCCTGCTAGATTCCTTGTACATCCTGAAATTTTCAGTTTCATAGCACTTGTGGCTCCAGATAAGGGAGCTAGGGGAAGGCTGGCCCACACAAGGGGTCTGCAGAGGGTACCCATAGTGCTCCCTAGGAGAGGTTGTCCCAAGACCACATGGGGTCTTGGACAACCCTTCCTGCTGATGGGCTTCTCAGGGTGTATGTGGCAGTTAACACCCTGCTGGAACTCTGGGGGGGGGGTTCACTGACTTCACACCAAGGTTGTCTCTAAGCTGCCTCTGCAGAGGCTGGGTCAGCAGCTACCAGGCTGTGACTGGCCAAGAGGAAGGGTTTTTGTTTTTGTTTTTCACTGTAGGTTCTTAGATCCTCTCCCTCCATGATGGAAGACATGGAACTGTCCCCCATCCCTCATTGTGGGATACTGATGTAGGGGTAGATCTTTGAGTGTGCCAGGGACCTGAGCCCTTCAGCTGCAGAGTCTAGCTCTCAGGACCCTCCTTAGTATCCTCCTAGCCTTCCCACCTCTCTCCTCCTAGGACACCCAATCTGTTGTCTGCTTGTTCTCTCTTGTTAGCATGGAGGACCTGTGATACCTAGTTCATGGCCTGGAGAGTATAGACCTAGTCTTGCTTCCTCCAAGCTTTCTCCATGGTAGGGCTTACAGTCTGCTACAGGGGCACTTTCTCAGTCTAGTCTTTGCTCCCCATTCTTACACATGTTTATTTCCTACTCTCTGCCCTCAGGGAGGCTCATCTGCCCATCCTGAACCCTGGTTTTAAGGGATTGGAGTTCAATGCCTGGTCCACATATTATTGTTCACACCAGGGTTCTAGGGCAGACTCTAGAGCACAGCTATTTAAACAACTGTAGGGGA
>CAJQZJ010032885.1:1467178-1526159 GCA_907164525.1 Lophiomys imhausi
TGTGTGTGTGTGTGTGTGTGTGTGTGTGTGTGTGTGTGTGTGTGTGTTGGGGATGTGATCTGCAGTGATAGTGATAGCTGAGACCACTGTGATGCTGTTGTTGGTGTGAGCTCTCTGGATAGAGCCTGCAGAATCCTGTCAGGACGTTCAAGGTCAGCTGTGGGCTGGCAGGTATGGTTTTATCTACCTCTATTCTCAGTGGGAATCTGTGCATGATGTAGAACACCTGCCCCCTTCTGGTGAGGGTGGGAACTCCATTTCTTAGGTGTCTGGCCTGCCTCTTACCAGACACTTCCTCAAGGACTAACCTGCTGCTGTCATGGGCAGCCTGGCCAGGGCAAGTTGGGCTCTGCACTGTGATGTTTTCCCAGGATGAGGCCGCCTCCTGCCAAGCCCACACAGGCTGGCTGTGAGTCCCATCTGTCACCTCAGGAAAATGGGAGCCACTGCCCCTTCACACACCCACAGTGCTGCCTACAGAGAACTGAAGGGAAATAGGTCATCATGTGCTACAGTGGTTGCCCTAAAAGCTGAGCCATTCAGGGTAGAGGCAGGAGTCTTTGGATAAGATATCCTTGGTCTCAGAGTCAGGGTGGCCACTTATAGGGGAGGTACAGGTGACCCTTGAAGCATTTTTCTCATGAGCACTGGTCTCAAGGCTGGAACTGGGATGGTGTCCCATCAGCTGACTGGGCCTGCATTTAGGTACATCTTGCCTGGTAATGAGCCTCACTCCTCAAATGACACAGAGGGGGCTTCTGCCAGTCACTCACACACTGCACCCAAGCACTAGCTGACTGTACAAGACTCTGCCCCCCAAAGCTGCCAAGGCCAAGACCCTATGCCTCAGCCTACTGTGTTCAGCACCAAGGACAGCGGTTCAGATCAGACCTGCCAAAGCACCACCTTGACTAAAGCCCCACCCCCACCACCACCATCCTCTGCCCGAGTGCTGCATCTGGCCACTGGGGTTCTGCCCTAGACAGAACTGACTCCTTTCTACTCTCTGAACCAATTCTGGCCAGGATAGGAGTTGGCAGAAGCCAAGTGGTCACCCTAGGGACCAAGAGGTGACCCCAGGGTGACCTCTAGGCAGAAGAGCAACCTCATGGGCAGTAGTGACAGGGCAGATGAACCCAAGTATGTGCAGACAGGTCACACAGGATGTGCCCTTCACACCTGGGTATGCCTGAAGTCCTGTGGAGAGCTGAGCCTACCAATGACAAGGCTCAGGAGAGGCCAGGGAGGGGCCTAGGAAGATTAACTACTCCAGTGACCCTCTGGGAGGATTGGGAAGGGGTGAGCCTGACAGTGGCTGGTTAGAGATGGCCTGGGGGACAGAAGAGGAAGGAAGAGCACTTGGCCCAGGTCTTACTGGACCTGGGTATTGGGAGCTCCTAAGTTGCTGGCTTTCCTTTGTATTGGTCCCACAGTTGTGGTACAGGGCTCATGGGGACAGCATGATTTAGGCAGCTACTATGACAGGGGTGATTTTTGCGCAGCCATGACCTACCTGCCCCTGACCACCACTATATATGACTCTTAAGACATCTGTATTATGTGGAGTGATCTGGGAGTCTGTGGGAGTTATGCTGTCCAGCCATGTTCTTGGACCATGTGCTCCTGACAGCAGGTGGCCCACATGCATGTGTATCTGCCTGGGAGTTTAGACTCTGGGCTTCATGAACTCTGGGTTCCCATCTGCACAGGATAGGTAGTATGTTGTAGCCTAGTCAGGCATACACTGAGGTCCACATGCAGTGCACACATAGGGCCTATTTGCCCATCATGTCATTGTCAAGAGAGGAGGCAGAGTAGTATGAGTGGGAAGGGATGATTGTCGCTGCTCCTCTCAGGCTGCTGCAGACAGGCCACATCTTGGCTTTGTAAGAAGAGCGACTTGGAGAAACCAGCATCCTTCACAGAGGAGAGCTGGGGCTGGGGAGCTTGGCCCTAAGCCCAGATCTGTTGAGGGCTGAGTACACCAAAAGACCCTGGGGGTACTGGAATCTTGAAGGCCTGAGAACATGAGTGCAAGTAGATGCAGTTGGCACCTCCATGGTAAGAATTCTGGGGAGGGAGGTTACAGTCTTGGGAGGTACCACTGGGACCTGGGGAACAAGCAGAAAATGGTAGCCATGTGCATTGTCTAGGTGCCCTGGCCAGGTGTGGAAAGACGGAGGGAAGGAACTGGCAGCAGGCAGTTTTAAGTGGATTATGGTCTCCCCATTGACCTGATGCCTCTGAAGAAATATTGTGCTTGGGATCCAGTGGGGTGTGTGATGTTGCCCCAAGTGCTGCCTGTTAGTTACTTTGAGGTGGACACCAACCCTGAGACATGCAGGCACATGCTACATCTGTGGCTTGTGCTATCACTCAAGTGACCATTCTGTATATCTTGGGATAGGACATCTCTGGACTGCCACCTCTGTCCCTCCAACCCATGGCCATGGCCTGAGGCGGTGGGAGCTACAAAAGGCCCTCCTCAATACTGGTATTGTTTCCTACCTAGGGTACACTGCTCAAACCACAGAGCAGCGTCTCATCCCAGTGTGTGTCATTGGACAGTGGGAACAGAGTTCTCTGATCTTTGCATTCATGATTCCCAGGGCTCAAAAAACCCCAGCTGGGGTTTTCAAAAAGACCGTGACCTATAAGAGAGGCCAGCAATGTCAGGGCAGGAAGAAGAGGCACTGGCTTCTAGTCTGTGTCTAGTGCCCTTGGCTATCAGCCAAGGACCCCTGCAAGTTCATAGGGAGCCAGATCTGCCTCTCAAATGGTAGCTTCATCCTCTTCCATCCCCACTGCCCAAAATTATCCTTGGTGGGTATCCTGAGAGATCCCTGGCTTGATCCACAGTTAGGCTCATTCCTTCCTCTCCCTGACTGAGGTCACTGGAGTCCAGAGTGCAAGGCAGTATGCCAAGCTACTACTCCACACCCCGTAGAAAGTTCCCGGCTTACATGGCAGTGTCTTGCCCCAATTATGTTTAGCTGGGTGGAGGGCAGGTGTTTTTGGAAAGTTATCCTATTGCCCTCACTCTGGCACACCACTTAGTCACTGCCTCTAGTAAGGGATCAGTATTGCTCAGAACCCATATACCCTATGCTCCCTGGGCAGCTGGGGGCCCAGTCAGCACCTGCCTTATGTCTGAGTTGGCCAGCTACAGTTGCTCCTACCCCTCTGATTCTCTGGTCAGGTTCAAAAGCCCCAGGTACCTGTGGATAGGAATAACCCTGGAAGGGCCTGGGGCCCTCACACTCATGTCAGAGTCACCTCTGGGATCCCTGGGACTCTCCTTAGAGGCATGGAAGCCCCAGTACCTTTGAGCCTGCTGTTGCCCTATGCAGAAACTGTACACAGTTGGAGTTTACTCATGCTTCTAGCTGAGCCCCACCCTGGCACAGCCCCATGTAATTATCTGTGACATGGTATACTTTCCCTTTCCATGTGAGGCTGCATCTGTGTGAAGACAATAATTAAAGATAAAATCACAATTGGAAAATAAGCCCCTGCGAGTTAGGGGGCTGGGTAATGAGGGGTGATCATGGGCTTCCCGCCAGAAAGCTGCCTGTCCCTGAGGCTGTGCCAGACCACAGGGATCCTGAGGGCATACTTCCCACTCTATGCCAAAGGGAGGGGAAGAACTGCTCATAACCCAGACATCTCACCTCAGAGGATCCCCATGTGTCGCCATTGCTGAGGCAGGAACCCATTTTCCCACACAGAGGCAGGGAAGGTGTGACTAGAATATTAGGAGAGCTTTACCAAAGAGAAACATTGCCGTAGTGGTGCACATCATTAATCCCAGCACTCACTTGGGAGGCAGAGACAGGCAGATCTCTGAATTTGAGGCTAGCCTGGTCTACAAAGCGAGTCCAGGAGGAGCCAGGGCTATTGCAAAGAGAAGCCCTGTCTTGACAAAACACCACCAAGAAATGTAGGAATGTTCAAGGTACAGTGATGGAAAATGGGCTTTCCATGCACCCTGGAAACAAGTGAAAGAAGGTAAAGGGAGGGTCCCAGATGGCTCCTTGCCCCTTAACAATACTGTGTCCAGGGCTACTCATTGTGGCACTCATTCCTGTGAGCAGAGGTTAGGACCTCTGTTCCCAGGAAGCCCCCAGAGAAGGGTGGGCTCAGGGCATGGCCTTCTGTCTTCTTGGCTTTCTAGAAGCCAGATAGGTAGATGCCACAACCCCAGTTCTTCCCACCTCCAAGGTGGGGCATGAGGCAGTGCCTAATATACAGCTATGCTTGGCAGACTTTGGAAGTCATGCGAGATGGAGATAGCAGCATTGTCTTCTAAATATTTGATGTCTGGGAAATAGTCCCATGACTGCTGGCAGCCTACTCCAATTTAGTACCATTTCCTCCTAGTTCCTGAGGCAGGACAATATTTTTCCACATGCCTCTTATGGTGCCTGTTATGCCTGAGACCATGTACAGGCTGAAGAGTGTGCAAAAGTATGAATACATGCATGTGGGATTAAGTGTGGGGTATGTGTGTACATTCATGAGAGGGTGAGTACATGGGGCATGCACATAGGTGAGATATGTATGTTCTGGTGTATGTGCACATACATGTGAAGCTGAATGTGTGTGTCATGGATTTGTGAGGGTGAGCACATAGTCATGCTGATAGTTTGAGTGGATATGCATATATGCATTTGGGGGGGGGCATGGGTATGCACACAGCCATATAAGGGTGAATATAAGCCTGTGGTGTGAACATGAGAGAGGACATGAGGCATGTGCCATCTCTGTCAGGGCCCAGCATGTCCTGGGAGGTCAGTTAGTGAGCAGCTCATAGTTTGGCTGCACTGTTGGTTTAATGGCTACTAGGTATGCTTGCCTGAGGATTGTGATGACATATGGAACTCTTCCTGTTGGGACTCTAATGTTCCTTATCCTTTACCTGATGAGACATATAGAGTCAGCTGAAAGGCTGGGTCTACCTGCTTGGAACACATTTGAGAGTGCCTCCTATGCCCCTTCCTACCTGCCAGCCCTGCTCTTATGCCATCCTTGGGCAGAACCTGGCTTTTTGTCCTCTGGGATCTCCTGAGGGGACACATTGTTTCTGGGTCACTCTCATCTCCTGCTTTGCCTTTGTAGCCTTATCCTTCTGCAAGTGGGTCTTATAGGTGTGCAGGAGCTCTTCCTCCTGGGGCATAAGGCTTTCATCATTTATCATACTATCCTTCCCCATTTCTCTTGTATGTACAGTCTTATTTCATGGACTGGATAGTTTCACCAAGTCTTAAGTACCTTCTGACCAAGTGCAGATTGTCTGTTGTCTTAGTTAGTGCCTTGGCCAGTGTCACAACCCATGTGGTGACTGAATTATGGATAGTAGATTATCAGTGCTCTTGCCCTGCTGGCTAGTTCTATTTCTCCTGATCTGAGCAGGAATTCATGCTGGATCAAAGGCAGTTAGAAAGCCATACCAGAGTCTGTGCCAGGCCTCAGAGATTGCTTCCCTGACTAAGGTGCCTCACCGTGGCCACCTCCTAGCCTCTGTTCTCACATGGCAGGCAGCCTGGGCTATCCCCCATCATGAAAACTCAGCTTTGCACTTAGAAACCCAGGACCCCAGCTCCAACTGGGTTCTGAAACCACATCTCTGTTGTTACTTTACTCAAAATATGAACTGTCTTTCTACACATTTATCTTCTTCGTGTTCATTTTTTGCCAATTTGTATAATACTGTCATATACATGTATATATGCATAGATGTATACATACACATACATGCACATTCTGTGTGTGTGTTTGTGTGCATGCATGCTTGTATTTTCTTCTCAGTTTGCAAGAGCCCTTTGATCTGGTTGGGAAATCAGTCTTTTGTGGAGAAAGGGGATAACTGCTCAGGTCAGAAGTGCTCCCTCTGGCCCTGCTGTACCTTCGCACTGACTTCACCCACACTTTTCTCATGTCTTCTGCTGTGGCTCATTCTGCTGGGATAGTAGCTGGGTCCACCCTGAGTTGAGAAGAGCAGTCTCTGCCTCATGGCTGGTGATCTTGGTCCAGCTTTGCTTCCCATTGGCCACCATGGGTCCCAGAGAGGACCCCCACTACCTCCTCCAGCCTGTCTAGCACCCATATGTCTCATGCTGGGCACTAGAGCCTCCTCCAGCCCCAGGTACTGGCCTCAAGATGGTAGACTCCTCCATGGGGAGCATGTCTAAGGGCTGGGGCACAGGTACAGAATACTATCCTGCAGAAGTCTACAAGTGAAGGGTCTTGAGTAAGACTCTGTTGGAGGGCAGAGTGGCTCTGGACCCAGAGCATGTTGCCACTTCAACTGGGGGTGTGATTGGCCTGGAGGAAGGGCTCTGGTGACTGGGAGAAGGGCAGGGCCACATGAAGGCCTCAGGTTTCAGGAGGGATCTAGTTTTGGTGCAGCAAGGCACTCTTCTTCCCTGGAGTCATCTGATCAGTGAGCAAGGTAGTCAATGGCCAGGACCTGACAGACTTGGGAATTGCAAGTCAGAATGCAGAGCTCCCAGGTGAGGATGAGGTCCCTGCTGTCTAGGGTGGACATGATGTAGCACTGGGACTCAGTCTGGCCTCTCTCCCACAGGCCTAGTGAAGCTGGGAATCCACTGTGTCACCTGCCAGAAGGTCGCCATCAAAATTGTCAACCGTGAGAAGCTCAGTGAGTCGGTGCTGATGAAGGTGAGGCAGTGGGCTGAGATAGAAGGGTTACAACCTACAGGGATGGACGTAGGTATCTGGGACTAAAATGGGTGGCCTCTGTCCTACCCCTAACCTCAGTTGAACCCATTGGGTCCTGTCTATTCCTGCTGGAGCAACACCAGGGTGGCTCCTAGCCTATTCCATCCTCAGAAAGGGTTCCACTTGCCTTGACTCTGTTAGCCTGGAGAACAGTCCCACAGTGGACAGAGGTGGTACTGGGCCAACATGCTGGAGCAGCTAGCTGGGCCTCAGTTCTCTGATTAGAATTAGGAAGTGCCCCTAGCCTGAGACCCTTCTTGCCCAGACCAGGCTGTCCTGAAGAGGGCTGGATAAGCTCCAGCCTCTGATGTGGAGTAGCTGAGAGACTGAAGTGGGTAGCAATTGTAAAAGAAGACAGCAGCTTAGGTGGAGTGGAGGACTTTTGGTATTGGTGGGCTGATCGGTTTTGAACTGGACACACTTTGGCTGGATATATTCCATGGCAGAGTGGCCCTGGGATATAGGGGAGAGTACTGTGAGCATTGTACTCATGGGACCATATGGGGGTGAAAGGCTTTGGGGACAGAGAGGCCAATGAGAAATTAGTACCTACCACAGACTAGTGGCTTCTTGCTGCTAGTGCCTGTGGGGCCAAGATGACTATTGGCAAAGCTTTGCTCATCAGATTTCTAGCTCAGAAACAGGCCTGGGGGTGAGCATTAGAACAGAGTCCTCCTTTCCTTTCAATAATGGTGACAACCTGGAGCTTGTGTTCTTGCACAGGGCCTACCACACAGTTCCACACCCTGCATATGCATGCATGCACATGCAGCCCTCTGTATACACTTGCAGTCCCCTACACATGGCAGCAAACACACTCACCTGCAGCTCTATCCTGGTCCCAACTGCTGACTTATACAGAACCCCAACCCAAGGCATTTGTCCTGGCATCTGCTCTTCCCTGGCATCCTGGGATAGCAAGATCCAAGCTGCAGATATCCCTTCTCTCCAGCTCAACCCCAAATGCAGTGTCATAACTGTAGGAGCAATGCAGGTAGGCCACTGGAGGGCCTGTTTGAGTGGGCTATGGTTGGTTGCAGGGCAGTGACATGCTTTCTCTGCAGGTGGAGCGAGAGATTGCCATCTTGAAGCTCATCGAGCATCCACATGTCCTGAAACTACATGACGTCTATGAAAACAAAAAATATTTGTAGGTATTGCTGGGCCTGGAGAGCTGGGGAGGCCGGGGTGGGTGGCTGCAGAGGCCCAGGTTACTCTTGCATTTGGAGAGTGGCTGTGTCAGTGTTGCCATCCAGCTGAGGGGCTCTCAGCCGTAGCCACAGTAGCCACAGTTTCTTTACCAGACTTGTGGCTAGTGTTTCTGGGCATCTGCAGGCTGTTAACTTGAGACCAGCAATGGGAAGGTCTCTGGAGGAAGGTCTGGAGACGAGGGCAGGTAGTGCTTATTCCCTCCTGATACTGTCCCTACTGAATAGCCCCTAAATGGGCTACATCACTTTCCCAACTGCTCCATAAGGCCCAGGCTCAGTGAGACAGTCTGGGAAGAGAGTAGCTTTCCAGGGCCATTAGGAGGCCATGGAGCAAGGCCACAAGTAAGGCAGCTTGGGCACTGCATGGAGGCAGAGTCTGGCTGCTGTATTCGTCACTGTGACTAATACCTGACAGGAACCAGCTTGAGGGAAGAAGAGTTCATTTTGGCCCTTTTGAGAACTGGGGATATGTGGTGGGAGTGGGGAGCAGTGAGTGGGGCACCAGCCTCCACAAACCTGGGGGCTGGGCAGTGGATCATCCTGGAACTCCATGATTGTCAGAAGGGAACTGGGAAGGGGCTCTGTTGAAGCAGTGCGGACCCTCTCCTGCTGTGTTCCCCAATGCAGGTCCCAATTTGGCTCCTTTGTAGAATCTACCTTGACTCTCCAATTCCTACTAGATCCCACAAGGCTTGCTCACAGGGCTTGGGACCCCAGGTCAGCTGACTACTGTCAGCAGGCCCAACCCCAGCCTGGATTCCTGTCTAGTACCACTGATGAGATGGCTCCTGACTACAATCACTAGCTGCCCGTTGTTATTTTCCAGAGAGTTTGTTCAGTCTGAGCCTATCAGACTGTACATCCCTTGCAGCCCATGTATCCCCTTGGTCACCTCTTGAGTCTTGTTATACAGCTAATATCCCAAGGGACTGAGACATAATCCCCAAGTTACCTGCACTTCCCCCATGAAAACCAGTCTCTTCTGTATAGTCTCTGCTGTATAGCAAAGATGCCAAGGAACTGATATCAGCATGGGCAGGGAGGGGATGGCAGGCCTGCTGGGTGAGCCTCACTCCCTTCTGTGGTTTCCACACCTGACCCTATACCCAGCTACAGGGGGTCCATATGATCTTCACTGGGACCCAGCTGCCTGGTGTGAAAGTCACCAGGAGCCACAACAGGTGTCCTGCGTGGGCCTTCCTTGGGTCCTGCACTATGTTCTCTGACTAGGCAACAGGAGGGCAGACAGAGGGGCTATGTACCAGGTCATGATGCTGGCACTGATGTCCTCCTGACCCATTCCACAGATACTTGGTGCTAGAACACGTGTCTGGGGGGGAGCTGTTTGACTACCTGGTGAAGAAGGGACGGCTGACCCCCAAGGAGGCCCGCAAGTTCTTCCGGCAGATCATCTCTGCACTGGACTTCTGCCACAGCCACTCCATATGGTGCGAGTCAGGGCAGGCTGATCAGGCCTGCATCTCAACAGGGCAGTGGGTTCCTATGCACTTCATCTAGGAGGCCTTGAAAGGCTGCCAGGAGCCTAGGCTTCATCCCTGTGGAGGGAAGGGCAGGAGGATACAGCATCCCTGGTACCCAGACCAGAAAGACCACTTAGTGTTAGCTGCCTGTAACTGCTTAGGTTGTCACTGGCCTGACCCACTAACAGGAGTTTAGAAAGGGCAGCAGTATCCATCAAAGAGTTGGAGTGGGGAAGTGGATGCAGGGCCACATTCAGGCTCACCTGGCCCTTACTCCCCAGCCATAGAGACTTGAAGCCAGAGAACCTGCTGCTGGATGAGAGGAACAACATCCGCATTGCAGACTTTGGCATGGCATCTCTGCAGGTGGGAGACAGCCTGCTAGAGACCAGCTGCGGGTGAGTGAGTAGTGCCCCATAGTCCCAGGACATAGCCTGGGGACACAGCCACTTCTGCCAGGACTGGACAAGCTTTGAGACTGGCCTGTGGCTGTAGAGATGTAGGACATTCTGGTGGGAAACCCAAGGACTTGCTTTCCCAGCACTAGAGCTAGACTGAGGGCAGAAGGCAGGACCCCTGTCCTTACAGTAGACATGTGGGACCCTTTGGTCTGTCAAGCATCTTTTCAGTGGTGGGAGCTGGGGGAAGGTTTCATTGGGCCTTCCCTCCTGGGTCTAAGTAGATAGGCAGCCAGGTCTGAGCAGAGCAGTCCCCAGGATCCAGGCCTCCATTCCCTACCAGAACATACAGGGCACTTAGGTTGCGGGGACTTGGTCTCAAAGCCATGCAGGTTCCCCCAGGGCAGGGCTCATGTGGAGAAAGCCTCAAGAAGGGTATAAGGGTATGGGGCTGTGCACCTCCTGCGCCCTGACCTGCTACTGTTTTGTCCTTAGATCCCCACACTATGCCTGTCCGGAAGTAATTCGGGTAAGCAGTCACTGTAGTCCCTGTGGTGGAAGGCCCCTTACCCTGCTATCGCTGGGCTAGGCACAGCTCAGCTGCCTTCCCTCAGACCCACTCCCCACTAGATACTCCCAACCTACACCCTGCCAACACCTGGCATTGCCCTCCTCCCACAGGGTGAGAAGTATGACGGCCGCAAGGCAGATGTGTGGAGTTGTGGTGTGATCCTGTTCGCCTTGCTGGTGGTGAGCCCCACCTGCCTCACCTTTTTGTTCTGCTCCCCCCAGCTCCCCACATCCTCATCCCTTTTCCTCCTCTTATGCTACCTATCCATGATGAGTGCTGTAACTGCCTACCCACAGGGGGCTCTACCTTTCGATGATGACAACCTGCGGCAGTTGCTGGAAAAGGTCAAGCGTGGCGTGTTCCACATGCCACACTTTATCCCACCAGACTGCCAAAGTCTCCTGCGTGGCATGATTGAGGTGGATGCAGCACGGCGCCTCACGGTGCGTCCTGGTACCCCTCTGCCTTAGTCAGAACTTGGGTGTCCATGGGGAGCCAGGCCCTTCTGTATTCTTGTTGTCCCTTCTTCATACCATCTCTTGAACCTGTCCCTTCCTCAGGCAGTCCTGTACTGGTTGGGGCCAAGCTTCCATCTCTAGCACTTGCTCCTGGGCACATAAAGGAGAAAATGTCCCTGAGGGTGGGGCTTCCCACCTATGACTCTGTGTGTGCTGCATGCATACATGCACAGCGATGCTAGGTGGATGTGCTCAAGTGCGAGTCTGTGTGTGCTAGCATGTGTGCCCAGGTATGCGGGAGAGTGTGTGTAGCCAGCTGTGTGTGAGACTGTGCACAACTTCACAGAGGGTGAGTGCCCATGTGTGTGTTAGCTGTGCATGTATTTGTGTGTGTGTCCAGGTATGTGTGAGGGGATGTAACCAGCTGTTGTTGGGGGAGAGTATATGCTCAGCTTAGGAAGCATGTGCCCAGCTGTGTGTAGGCGAGTCCTCAGGTGTGTGCCATCTATACACAGCAGTATGTGGGTGCAGACATGCATAGGTGTATGTATGTGGCATATAAGGTGAGTGCCTATGTGTGTGTGTGTTATCTATATACATAGCTGTGTGTATGTGTCCAAGTTTAGGGGGCCTGTGCAAGTAGAGTAGATAGCAGGCCTGAGCCTGTGAGTGATTGGTTCAGGTAAGCCCTGGAGGGTTTTTTCCCCCTTTACTGCCACCCTGCCCCTTTGACATCCTTGTGGCATGCCTCCTGGCAATGTGAGCCTTACAGCTCCATCAGCTACAGGGTAAGCAAAGGCGAGAGAGAAGCCCCAGCAGCTCCGTTTGAGCCATACAACATCTGCCCATCTAAAAGAAGCAAGATGCCCAGTGAGCTAGCCTTTCCTAGAAGAGATATCATCTGCCCTCTCCTACAAAGCAAACTATCCCTGTCTCTGAGTCAGGATGGAGAGAAAGGTGTAGTGGGCTGCCCCAGCCTCCTGCCCGGACCTGCACCCAGCCCCTCCCAGCCTCCTGGCTTTGCCTCCTGAACTGGTTCCTCACTGATCTGGGAGGGCCCAACCAGGCAGGACAGGTGTCCCAGGGCGCTGCTTGCTTCCTTGCCTTTCTTCTCCGTGGACCCCTGTTCCCCAACCTATCCTTCCCTGGCTTTATTTCCTCTGCATCTGGGGTGGGGGCAGAGGTAGGGGTGCTGGCTAGGACCTCTGAGAATGCAGCCCCTACCCTGCCTTCTATTCTCCCTCTTTGGCCCCCTACCTCCTAACGTGGGCTCTCCCTGGTACTAACCCCCTGTTTCTCTTTCCTTGTAGCTAGAGCACATTCAGAAACACATATGGTATATGTAAGTAGCTTCTCTGCCCACTAACGCCTGCTTTGCCTGTTGCTGTGGCCTGCAGGGCCTGCTAGGAAGGGGGGAGGGTATCAGCCAGCTCTGGACTTCCCTAGCCTCACTCTCCACCTCCCTGAGTGGCTGTTGCAGGATACCGGAGGTCTGCAGGGCAGGGTGCAGGGACAGCAGCAGGACTTGGGCTCATGTGAGGGTGGACCTCTCACCCTCCTGGCCACCTCAGGGTGGGTGGAATGGTTTCAGGATAGGCCAGAAATGAGTGACTGCTGCTATGTGCTCTATCGTCCACAGAGGTGGCAAGAATGAACCAGAGCCGGAACAGCCCATCCCACGCAAGGTGCAGATCCGCTCACTGCCCAGCCTGGAAGACATTGACCCTGATGTACTGGATAGCATGCACTCACTGGGCTGTTTCCGAGACCGGAACAAGCTGCTGCAGGACCTGCTATCTGAGGAGTACGCTGGGGTGGGGTGGGGTGGTTTAGTCACTGGGCTCTATGCCCTAAGTTCTAGCTGCTCTAAGAGGCATCCTTGTTGCCCCCTGTGGGCCCTCCAAGGCAGGTGGCCATATTCAGAGTCCCTACAGGGCCATTATCAGGAACTCCATGTCACTACATGTCTACCCTCTTGGCACCTTTCATCTGCTGCAGGGAGAATCAGGAAAAGATGATCTATTTCCTTCTCCTGGACCGGAAAGAACGGTATCCCAGCCATGAGGATGAGGACCTGCCCCCTAGGAATGAGATAGGTACAAAGCTTCCAGCCTACCCTATGCCCCCTATATTGGTTCTTGGCCCAGCCTGACCCCAGTCTGTAAACAGACCCTCCCCGGAAACGTGTGGACTCCCCGATGCTGAACCGGCATGGCAAGAGGCGACCTGAGCGCAAGTCCATGGAAGTGCTCAGTGTGACAGATGGTGGCTCCCCAGTGCCTGCACGGAGAGCCATTGAGATGGCCCAGCACGGCCAGAGGTATGTGCCTGCCCTGGAGGCCCAAGCCTCCCTCCTGTTGCCCTGGTCAGGGCAGCATTGGGTTCTTAGGCTACTCCTCTTAGTCTGGCTTTGCTTGTCTCTGCCCACTGTCCCTGGGATCTGGACTGAGGCCACTGGACTGGGCTGGATCTAACTGTGCTAAGCATGCTGGCTGGATGCATGGGCTGAGCTGACTAAGCTGGGCTAGACTGGGCTGCACTAGATGGGACTGCATTAGGCTGAGCTGGACTCAACTGACTAGGGTTTGGCTGGACTTGACTCCGTTGGATGGGGGTGAGCTGGGCTAGACTGTACTGAACTGGACTGGGGTGAGCTGGGCTGGACTGGACTAAGGTAGGCTGGGGTAGACTGCACTGGTCTGAGCTGGACTGTCCTAGACTGAACTGGACTGGATGATCTGATCTGGGCTAAGCTGCACTAGACTGAAATGAACTGGTCTGGCCTGGACTAAGCTGGTCTGGCCTGTACTAAACCGGACTGTCCTGAGCTGGGTTGAGTTGGGCAGGACTGAACTAGACTGGACTGGACTAAGTTGAACTGGGTTGAGCAGAACTAGGCTGGGCTGGGCTGGGCCTGACTGGTCTGTTCTTGATTGAATTGGGTTGTGATATGGTGCAGCTGCGTTCAGAGCCCCTTGCTCATCAAGGCTTGTCTCTCCATGGTGCTTGGCAGTGTTTGATCTGGATTGAGCAGGGCTGTGGTGTGATACAGCTTTGTCCAGAGACACCCTGCTCAGCAGGCTTGTCCCTCCCCGGTGCTTGGCCATCTTCAGGTGGGTGGTAGCAGTGTTGTGGGCAGGATGTACAATTTAGGAGAGTGATGAGTAGCAGAAAGGGCACTGAGAGCCTGCAAAGCCTGCCCTGGCTGAGTGGAGCTCCCCAACAGGCAGGGGTCTCAGTCTTCTGTAAACAGCCCTGCAGCTGGGAGATCCTGAAGGCCCTGCCAGCAGGTCAGCATTGTGCTCGGCACACAGCACCCACTGCTCATTCTTACTGCTGGGAGCTTGGGTGCTGAAGCAGGCCATGTTTGCCCCTGAATGTCAGGAACTGGGAGCCATAAAGTAGCGAGTTAATCATCAAGATAGCCATCAACCTCCTCTGCCTTGACTCTAGTGTTCTGGTATTTCTGCCCTACAAGGTCCTCCCCATGGATCCAGGCTGGCTCATGCTCCAGACTCAAAGTTTCACTCCTTGAGAAACTTCTTCCAGCTTTCCAGCCAGCCATGGCCCACAGTCCCTCAGCTTCTGGCAACAAGGCAGGACAGCAAGGGTCCCTCTTGGCCATGTTCTTATCTAACCCTTCTCTGGGATTCTACCTCTTGTGGATATGCTTCACCTCAGGACTCTCCCAGTAGCTCTAGTGTACACCATCTACTTGAGGGATGGTTGCCTTTCCCTGGCCTCTCTTGAACCCCAAAGGGTAGCTGAGGGTCAGTGCTCAGCTCTTCCAGCATCTAAAGCCCGAGTGAGCTTCCCAGGTTTCTAATATAGCTTCCAGGCCTAGGTGCTGCAGAGTGGGTCCATCTGTGGTGTGGTGGCTGTCTGGAATCTGGAAGGCCCTTTGTCCTGGCACATCTAGTCTGCTCCTGCTCTGGTTTTGCCACTCAACACTGGGCTCTGATGGGACCACTGGTGGGGATCTGGGATCCTGTGGCTGGTGGTGAGTCTAGACATCTCTAAGCTTGGTTACCTCCCTACCCAGAAGGTCACCCAGGGCAGGCTGTGCTGTGGCTTCTGTTCCCTTCCTCTCTTTTCATCTCTGTACACTGGCCTGGGGTTGGCGGGCCATGCTTGGAGGGCTTGCTTGGTGTGGCCAGGCAGCACACGGTCCAGCAACTGACCTGTGCACGTGTGGCTGGGGTAGTAACTTTGTTTTCTCACTTTGTTCCTGCTGTAGTAAAGCAGTGTTCAGTAAAAGCCTGGATATCGCTGAAGCCCATCCCCAATTCAGCAAAGAAGACAGGTATACACCCTGCCCATCCATCCTGTCCTCCCAGCCCTAGAACCAGGTCTCCTGCCTGACTGAGCCAGGCAGATAGAGGCGGGCCTGGAGGCAGGGCTTAGTGACAGACACTTCTACCTCTCCTTTCTGGGAATGGAACTATGCAGCAGGCCAGGGGAAGAGCCTGGACTGGCCAGCTATAAGGATTCAAGGAGTGGGGGGTGGGATTGCTGGGGCAAGGCCCATGGCCAGCCCAAGGCAGGAGCCCACACAGGCCTAAGACAGGGGCACCACCCTGTACCCTGCATAGACCTGCCTTTTGGTTGCATACCTACTACCCTGCCACTCTTATTCAGATGACATTGGGTGCTGTTCCCACAAGAGCTGGCCAGTTTAGATGAAGTGGCTGAGTGTTCCATGGCTCTGGCAGGTGGCAGCAGGCCAGTAACAGCTGCTGCCCACTCATGCTGCTGATTGGCTAGGCCAAATCCTGTTGATCTGCACACTGCCCCTGTACCTGCCTGTGCCCTTCCTGCTTGCCTCTTACCCACTTGACTGCCCTCTGGGCTGCAGTCATCTTTCCTACTTTGGACAAACTGCAGCTCAACTCCAGCATTGCTGAACAGAGGAGAGGTTGATGTGACTCTCATGCTTATGTCTTAGCTTCCCTTCTTCTTCCCTTGTGCCCAGCAATGTGTTCCTGTCTGGCATGGTAGGATCAAAGGCCTAGACCTCACTGCTCATGGCTGCATCCCCTCTCCTCTGTCTCCTGGTATGACCATCTCCATCTTCTCAGGGACTGGCTCCTAACTCCACACCTGGACCTTTGTCCCAGCAGGGAGCCATGGTACCACTCTGACCAAGGCATGTTGCCCTGGTCATAGGTCTCCATTGTTCCTCAGGCTCCTTTAGCAGTAAGTGGAGAGACTTGGAGGTCATGGACACAGGGCTCTGGTCACAGGTGCTCTAGAAGCTGGCAGGGAACCAAGAGAGATTGGAGTTGCCCAGATGGGAACCAGAGACCCATTGTGTATAGTCTGGTTGGTGGTGGCCAGGCCAGGGCAGTGCAAGCTGGTTTAATGCTCTTTTGTCCTCTTTCTCCTGTGGCTGCACCCTATCCCCACTTTTCCATCCAAAGATGGCAGGTCCCATAGCCAGGGATGGACCTGTATCTTTGTGTCCTTTCTCATGGTGAGGTGGATGGAAGGCCTGGTCTCTGACCTTAGGGGCTACTATTTACCAGGTTGCAATGGACACACAGGGCTAGCACCTGCCCCCCAGCTATTTGCAGGCTAGGTCTTCAGCCCACTGGGGCAGTAGTGGGTTAAGATGAAGGCTGTGAGCTAGCCCTGGGCTTCTCTTGTGGGTAGCTGTGGATGTGAAAGGACAGGACAAGTGCCCAGATGGTGAACCACATACTGAATGCTGTACAGTACAGAGAGGCTAGACTTGGGTGCCAGGGTCATGGAATGCATGAGGCTGGATCTAGTTCACAGGAATTCCCCCATAGCTTGTCCTTGTACCTCTGGTCCACAGTGTCTGTGGACTTTTGTCGAGAACCCCTTAGTACCTTTTCCTGTGGGTAGGTGGGGGTGGCTCCTCTGTGTGGGAAGGAGCTCTAGGGACCCTGGCTACATCCTGGGTGGTGACAGCCAAGGTCAACAGGATGACCTATGACACAGCTGTGCCTCCAGAGACCTTCCTTGGCATGGTAGAAGCCTTGGAGCTCTGGGTCAGGACCCCAGGCCTCCTGGAAATACCACCTAGGGGACAGGAGCTGGAAACCCTCTCCTGCTGAATCAACACTCTGCTTTGTTTCCCAGGTCTCGATCTATCAGTGGTGCCTCCTCAGGCCTTTCTACAAGTCCACTCAGCAGTCCTCGGGTAAGTGACTACCCCACCTAAGCCTTGGGTTACAGGGTTAGCCTCAGGAAATAAAAAGAGACCCCAGCCAGAGTGCCCGGGGGTGGGGAACAGGGCTCCACAGACTGGCAAGAAGCCCCCCTCTGTGCCTTGCACACAGGCCTCCTTTGTGGGCACCCTCCTGGCTGCTGCTCTGCTGCTGGGCTCTGGCTAACTGCATGTTCTTTTGTTTTGTGTTGTCCGTTTTCTCATGTGTCATTTGTTTTGTTTTTGTGGCAAACCTTCCCCTCTCCTGTCCTCCCCTTCCTCTGGTCCTGCTTGGGGTCCTGCTTGAATGCTTTTGCTGATCCTGGCTGCTCTGTGTGCATGTGGATGGGGTGGGCATGTGCTCCACTTCGAGGTCACCCCTCCTGACACTACTCTGTGTCACTGTAGCCTGTTAGGAAGTTTGTCCTGCCCCCTCTGTCCCCTGAGCTCCCCTATGTGGCCTGCCCCCCTGCCATCTCCTTGGAGCCCGAAGCTTGTCGGAGCACCTCGAGGCCAGGACACATCCTCTCTCCACAGGCCGCCCTGCGGCCCAACCCCAAGACTCAGACCTTGCCGTGCAAGGCCAAGCTGACTGACAAGCCGCTGCAAGGCACCAAGTCCAACCCACTCCCAGCCTGCACCCAGACCCGGCCTCCTGGAGCCAGCCTTGGCCCTCCACTGGCCCTATCCCCTGGCCCCCCCACCCTGCCGGCCCCTGCCCGGCTTCTGCCAACTGGGACTGAACCAAACACCAAATCTGTCCCCACCATACAGGTGACCCCTCACCCCTCACCAAGGGGTAGTCCCCTTCCTACCCCCAAAGGGACGCCTGTCCACACACCAAAGGAGAGCCCAGCTGGCACACCCAACCCCACACCACCGTCCAGCCCTAGTGTTGGAGGGGTGCCCTGGCGGACACGACTCAACTCCATCAAGAACAGCTTCCTGGGCTCACCTCGCTTCCACCGCCGGAAACTGCAAGGTTAGCACTGATGTGGGACTGGGTAGGTGGTGGAATCTGCATGCGGGGCAGGGGTCTTGCACTGCTCAGACGGAACACACCTACAGCTGGCAGGTCTGTGGGCCTCTCCCCAAGCACTGGCCTACAAGTCTTCCCTGTACCTCCTCTGTACCTTTAAGAAGATGTAAGTGTTCTATCATCTTCTAGGCAGCAGCTATGTTCAGCAAGGCCTTTTGGGTGGTCAGAAAGTCTACAGGTGTTGGAGCTGTGCTGGGTCTTGGAGAAGCACAATGGGGTTTCAGCACCAGAGAATGGACAGCGCCTTTGAGCCCTGTGGGCAAAATGGGCATGGTCCTGAGACTCAAACCTGTAGCACTTACCAAACTTGCCCCTTTCCTTTCCTGTGTACAGTTCCCACGCCAGAGGAGATGTCCAACCTGACCCCAGAATCCTCTCCAGAGTAAGTGGCTTTGCTTGGGGCTGGTGAGAGAAGGACCTAGGATCTTTCCCACCAGGCAGGGGGTAACCCACCTGAAGACTTTTGGTCACTGGCCTGAATCCCTAGGAGCTGACTCAGCCCATAAGTCATTATGAACTTTAGGTCCTGTCCACATGAGAAATGCCAGTGGTGGGACATGTGTTAACACAGCTTACAGGAATCTAAAGTTGGATAGGGACAAGTGAGTGTGCTCTGGGCTTCCCAGGTGTCTAAGGGATCACAGGGATGGCTTGGACATAAGGAGAAATGGGGCTGGGATGAAGAGCAAGGGCAGCTACAGGGTTAGGGCCTAGGGACAGCACTGGTAACCTAGTGGGGTTGTGGTGCTTGGAGGAAGAGGCTATTGGTAGAGGTCTAAGACAAAGTACCTCTGGCCTTCAGCTGGAGGGAAGGGAATGTAGGTGGGCCCAGAGTATTCCCTCTGCACACGGTGAGTGCCTGCATAGTGTGCCTTTCCTGTGTCTTTGACAGTGGCCTCTCAATAGTCACTTCCTTGGTAGCTACTGGTGTTAAAGTGACAAAACGTCATATGACTGGGGTGCGGTGCGGTGGGAGAAAGCACTGGCAAAGACCATTGCATCATTGTAGCTGTCTGTGCAACCTCACACAGTGGCCAGACAAGAGGAAAGGCCTCAGTTGGGTTGTCAACACTCAGGAAGGGCCCGTGGGAAGATTGCTTGCTCTGTGCTAACTCACTGTAACTGCCCAGAGGCTCTGAGGGCACAGGACCATTTTTGCCTTAGGTTAGGCCTTTATGTTGCTCTGATCAAAGGTTTTGGACATCTAATTATAAATACTTTTTTTAATGATTTATTTTATGTGCATTGGTGCTTTGCCTGCGTGTCTATATGAAGGTGTCAGATTCCCTGGAACTGGAGTTATAGACAGCTGTAAGCTGCATTGTGGGTCCTGGGAATTGAACCTGGGTCCTCTGGAAGAGCAGCCAGCGCTCCTAACCTCTGAGCCATCTCTCCAGCTCATAAATACTTTTTTAAAAAAAAAAAGAAAAGTAGAAAATCTGTGACAGTAGCTTGGGCCAATGAGAAAGCCTTGGCCTTCCACTACCTCCTCCTTGATCAGGACCCTTTGGAGGCATTGCTCATCTTCTGTTATCAGCCCTTCACTGGTCATAGCCCTCACAGAACCATAACCAGGAGAGGAGAGGTATCTCGGGAACTGGCTCCCTTGGTTGTCCATGATGTCAGGCCAGCAGGCTAGAAGCCACGGGAGCTACAGCAGTCTATAGAGTTCACCCCTCCAGACCTTTCTCTCTAGTGCCTTCAGCTGGTTAGCTGGTACCCACCAAACTGAACACATTTTTTTTTTTTGTCCACCAACCTAGGCCCTTTCTCATGTACATTTATGTCCCACACCTAGAAATCTGTGTGCCCTGGCTAGCACCAGGGCCCAGCAATATGGACACCAGAGCTTTAGCAAGGGCTGTGTATCCCTCTGATCCTCCAGCATCTTCCAGATCTGGCTGTGTCTCACATGCCATACCAGCCAAAAATTCTTATGTTTTCTAGAACCACTTGGCTGCTTTGAAATATCCTGAGCATTGCTGGTCTCCAGACCCTAGCATGTGCCTTGGGTACAGGTGGGGCAAGGGCCTATACCAGGGGCCTGTGCACATTAGGACTGGACAGAGCTGACAGAAGAAGCACAGAGGGGCTGGGGTCTATGTCTGCCACAGAGACAAAAGAACCATCCCAGAAATGAACAAGAAGGGGGAAGTCACACAGCCAGGAGACCCTACACTCAACTTATGCTAACAGCAGCTTTGTGCTCCCTGAACAAATATGCTCGTTCATGCTGGCCACATGCCAGCCCTCTCCCTGAACACCATTGTGGTGCTGTGGCCACTTCCCGCAGTTTCTAGCCTTTCTGAGTCACTGGTACAGGGATGCATCTGACTGGGGGGGGGGGGGCTGGCTGTGCCCCCATTGCAGCTACACCAGGCCATCGGAAGTCTACCTGGCCATGCTGACTGGGAGTTGATGTAGGACAGCCTGCAGCTAGCTCAGCCTCCCCTAGGATTTCTGGAAAAGGCGTCTAGCAATTACTCTGCCGGGCACTCTGCTTTGTGGTCTCTAGGGCTAGGAAAGACTCTCTTCCAGTTGCCCATGGTGGTGGATTGGGCTAGGGTCTCTGCAGCTGTTGGTGGGAATCTTGTCAGCAAGGTGACAAGAGCTGTGCACATAGTTAGAAGGAAATGGTTGGGACCCCACGAGTGAGGCTGGTAAGCTTGACATCTGCCTTGCATCCTCTGGGATTGGCAGATGATTCTACTTAAGAGTAAAGTATGAACAACTTAGGAGACAGTGTATGCAGTGAGGGATGTCACAGTGGAGTTGGGGTGTGACTGGTGTGTCCTGGCAGTCCTGGTCAGACAGCTATGGGCAGCTGGGCAGCAGGGGACTGGTGGCCAGCATTGTGTCAAGCTATCATGGGAAGAGAACTAGTCTTATTGTTTAGACGATATGTGCCAGACCTGGGTGAGGCTGTGGCCATAGGAGCTCTGGGCAGGCCCTTCTCTAACTGATGCTGAGAGTCTGCCAGGGCTCTTACTCCACCAGCTGAGGTATGGAGTCACATAATCTTTACCTGATTTCAGAGAGCCCCACAAGACTCTGAAGCATGCACCAGCTTGCAATAGGCTGGGAACGTTTTTGCCAAGAATGTGTAGAGCAGGCTTCTCCAAAATGTAGAGACCCAAATAGAGGGAGAGATCTAGACACCCTCTCCTGTTCCCTGCCCTACACAATGGAATGTCTAGCAAGTGCCACTTAGACATCCCTGTGGGAGTGAAGGACTTGTGGTTAGGTGTATGTTGGGATGAAATTTATAGTTAAGGATATAGGATTGGGTTTAGGGTTGTAGGGCAAAGGTTGGGACAAGGGGGTCCATGTTAAAGACATGGGGTTCAGGCTGGGGATATAGTTCTAGGTAATTGGATGTTGGGGCAAGGTTAGGGGTTATGGTTAGGGAAGTTTGGTTAAGGTTAAGGATTTTGGTTTATGGTTATGGTAAGAGGTATTTGGTTAGGTTTTATCTTGTTTGTGAGGTGAGTTTAGAGTTGGGGATTGCCCTTAGTGTTGGATTGTTGAGTTAGGGGAGTGGGTGTAGTCAGGTTAGCTTAAGGGCCACATGGCTAGTGTAGAATGTGGGGAGCACTGCTCTGAAGTGAGGGCTCTACTGCTCCAACCCCTATGGAGGTTACAGAAGTGTACCAGGCATCACACTCCATCATCACAGCCGCCTCTGCTCTGCCTAGGCTGGCTAAGAAATCGTGGTTCGGGAACTTCATCAACCTGGAGAAGGAGGAGCAGATCTTTGTGGTGATCAAGGACAAGCCCCTGAGCTCCATCAAGGCTGACATCGTTCATGCTTTCCTGTCGGTGAGGTCACAGCAGAGCCAGGTGGACACTCACCCATGGGCCCAGCCTCCAGGCAGGCCATAGGACCTCTCATTCACACTAACTCTGGACACCACCTGTCCTTTTATTCTTCTGCCTGGACTACCACTGTCTTCTACCTAGGCCTTCAACCTGCTGGGAGCTGCACAGCACCTCTGGGAGTGGGGAGCTGCCTATGGCTGGGGTGTGCTGGTCTCCAGGTGAAACCTCCCTGAGACTGAGGGTGGAACACAGGTGGCCACATGAATCAAGAAGAGGCTGTGACCCTCAGGGATCTGCATGGGTTCTGATAACACCCACTTAACATCTTAAGGTCCAGGGTCTATTTCCCAGGGTTTATTTATTTGAAGTCTGTGACCTCCTGTGGCCCCAAGCTTGCCTGCAGAGGCTGGGGTTCTCAGAGAATGGAGGCATCTGTAGGTTCTGAGAAGCAGAAAGGCACATAAAGACTGGAGATGAGACTTTGCAGCCAGGATGTGAACTCCCAGAGTACTCTCAGAATTGACCCTGTCCCTCCTGACTCCTGTGTAGGGGTTGCCTTATGCTGGGCCAGGCCTCTCTGGGACTTTCCTCAGCATGTTCCTCCCACCCCAGGACCTCAGTGTGCTGACTCTCTCCCATGGTTATTTATCTGAAGGTACCTACCTTGTGGCAAGATAGGCCCTATTCCTTGCCTCATTCTGCCCTAAAGTCCTTCAAGTATTCATATTTGTGGCTATAGCTAAAGGATTTCCTTGGTGCTCTGAGGAAAGCTGAGAATGTCTGCTAGAAGCCTCAGGTCAAGCAAGGCCATTTTCAATAGTGGTCATACTTAAGACTGGCCAGACTCTTGGCATGGTGTGTCTTCTTAGCATTCCTACTGTTTGAGCCTGTCTCCTCCTCACCGCCATCCATTAGATCCCTTCACAAGGTCCCTGGGTTACCAGATCAGTCTGGGGCTCCCATCCACTTCCTGACGGTGGCTAGTCCATATGCTGGGGTGACCCTGTCTGCTTTCTAGTTTTGCTCTTGCTGTTGTCAAGTCAGTGTGACCAGAGTTCAGTGCTGTGAACTCACACAGCCCCCGCGTCCACAAAGGTTCATAGCTCTCCTGGCCACTGCTGTGATGCTCCTCCATCCCTGCCCGACTCAGGGTTGTAAGGCCAGCTAGCCCCTTCCAGTTTAGGGATCCCTTTGGGAAACCCAGGGTAGCGGCTAGTATGCACCCTGGCTGGCTGAGCAAGGGAGGTCTGAAGTGAGTCTCTCTCACTTACCATTCTGTGTTCATACTTGGTTCCCAAAACTGGACATGGTTTGGAGGGCAGGTTTCTGTCTGGTGCCCACATAGTGCCAGCTTTTCTGAGGCTACCTCCCCAGAGGGCCCCAAGTGGACTAGTGGGGCCTACTGGTAGGCTGTGCTCATGTCCAACCTGTGCACACTACAGATCCCCAGCCTCAGCCACAGCGTTATCTCCCAGACAAGCTTCCGGGCTGAATACAAGGCAACAGGGGGCCCGGCGGTGTTCCAGAAGCCAGTCAAGTTCCAGGTGGACATTACCTATACTGAGGGTGGAGAGGCCCAGAAGGAGAATGGCATCTACTCAGTCACATTCACTTTGCTCTCAGGTAAGCCAGCTGACTTGGTGGCTGTGTTTCATCCTCATGGTCCTTCCAGTTCTCTGACTGCCAGTCTTCCCCCAGGCCCTAGTCGCCGCTTCAAGAGGGTGGTCGAGACCATACAGGCCCAGCTGCTGAGCACCCATGACCAGCCATCAGCCCAGCACCTGTCAGGTGAGTGGGGGCTCAGCACAGCATCTGTGGCTAGTGCTGCTTGGATGGGAGGTATGAGGACTGACACAGCCTCCTACTCTGACGGATGCCCACCTCCTGGCCCTGAGTAGTGCTGCACCCCTCAGGAAGCAGGGCCCCTCCCCGGGCATGGTGGGCTGCATCACACTGAAAGGCACCTCTTGTCCACCGTAGAACCACCCCCGCCAGCGCCAGGACTAAGCTGGGGTGCTGGGCTTAAGGGCCAGAAGGTGGCCACCAGCTACGAGAGTAGCCTCTGACGCTGGCAGGTAAGGTGTCTGGCCTGCTGCCGGGGAGGGGAGGGGCTGCGGGCAGGGCCTCCTGCAAGAGCCAGGCATGTCCTAAGAGGGGCACCCTGTGCCCACTCACATGGCCTGGCTCCAGACAGGCCTGCAGGCTCAGCACCCAGGCAGCTGGACAGGAGGGCAGCCTGAGCAGGCTCTGGGAGTAGGGTCCAAGGCCCTGATCCTTGGGGGTCCCTCTGTCACACACACGAGGGCTGGGGCTCCTTACCTCCATGCCATTGACTTCCAGAACTCTGCCTTAAGCAGGGTGGGGTCTGAGGCTCTGGTCCCAGCAGGGTGCTCAAGAAAGGCACCTGGGCTGCTGGTACCTATGGGAGCAGACAGTACCAGTGTGTCTGGCCCTATCCATAAGCACGCACGTGGGATCTGTGTGTCAGAGTAAATTGCTAGGATATACTCTGGGCTATCCTTTAGCAAAGGGACAGGCTGATGGTACACAGCATGGGGATGCTTAGACACTTGAGAAGTCTAGAAGAGATGGGATGTGGCTCAGGGCCAGCTTCTCTGAGCCCTATTCCCAGCTTATTATCTCCACAGCTGGGGCCTGCTAGGGTCACTTCTCGTGTGTAGGTCTTTTCCACCTGTTCCTCATCTCATCCATCCTCACTTCATTGCCTGTAGATGTGCTCCCACCATGGGCCTCGTCATCCCCTGGCAGGTGGGGCTGGAGGCCCCAGCAGCTCGGGCTCATTCAGCTGCCCACTCTTTTGGGAGAAAGTGAGCAGGCAGGGCCAGGTGCTCCTGGAGGCACTGTATTTCAATCAACTTTGTCTTCCTGGGGCTTTAGGCTTCCATCTTGGAAAGAGGAAAATAGGCTGGGGAATAGAGGCAGTAGTGGGAAACTGAGGGCAGAGAATGACAGGCAGTGGCTGAGGCAGAGGCAGGCCCAGAGTGTTCAATGCAAGTAAAGCCAAGATCTAGCATGCTGCTGAGGTTCTGCTTATGGTGATCACTTAGACACTGCAGCCCTCCTGTATTCCTGAGTACTGGACAGCTCTCCATGCCCTGCCCTATGTGATGTTATACTCCCACCCAGTGCCATGTCCCAGGTGTTGCAGGGAATACGGTGGGTGTGGCCTGTACACAGGACCCACCCACCAGTTCTACTCAGTCAACAGTGGTGGAGCCTACTCTTGGATCTCAGCCTGTCCCCTTGATGCCCTCCAATTGTGTCTCTGTATTCTGGGCCCTTGTCCAGTGAGCTTGGCTCCAAAGACCCTGCTAGAAGTGGGTAGAAGTGTAGACCTCCAATATAGCTGGGGGCAATCTCATAAAGAGGAGGCTAGGAACCTCTGATGAGTAGGCCCAGTGGGAGAAGCAGGGGTAAATGGGAACTAGTGGGTAATGAGGTTCAGGCACTGCAGGTAGCCTGTTAAACCATGCCAAAGCAAGAAGTTTATCCAGTCCAGGGAAGACAGGCCCACCAGGAAAATGGTCTACTGGCTTTGGCTATTGGAGAGTGACCCTCTGCTATCTGCCTTGTTCCCACCTGGTTGTAGTCATAGGCCTCCTCTGACCTAGACTCTAGCTCTCAGCTCTGCCTCTTCCAAACTCTACCCTTCCCTGGGGCTGCCTATTCCATCAATCACCCTGTCTCTGCAGGTTCAGTTCCTCTCTCCCTGCCAGACAATTCTTGGGCCCTGCCTACTCACAGCCCTGCTCCTCTATGAGCTCCAACTGTCAGCTCCTGGCTCCAGCCCCCTCAGGGCCCTGCCCCAGTCCCAGCCTGGCTGGCTGCAGGTTGCAAGCTAGCCCCAGGTAGCAGGTGGGCAGCCTGTTCACTCTCTCCCTCCCTCTTTCCATTCTGTGCTCCAGACACCACTAACTGTATGGAAGTGATGACGGGGCGGCTTTCCAAATGTGGTAAGAACTCCTCATGCTTAGCCCCTAGCCTGCCACCTCCACTGCGTGCCCCCAAGCCTACCCTGACTAGTGCTGTCCCACTGTTCCTGGGCTGGCTTGGGTCCCCTGTGTATGCATAGGCCTCAGGCCCCATCTTCTGCCAAGAGTGGTCTTAACTACTCTCTTCCTGCTCCCCAATCAAGCCAGCCATAGAAGGGACTTCAATGCTCAAAGCAGGAAAAGGTCCTTTTGCTTGAGGCCAGTAAGGGTCCTACATGTAGCACTGCCCCAGAGGCAAGGTGGACACTTGCCCACAGACCAGGCCAGTCAGAAGAGGACAGCAGTGGGCTCAGATTGAGGTCAGGAGAGGGAATGGATTTGAGGTATCCAATTGGCACAGCTGGATAGTGAGCAAAGGCCCAGGAGGGTGGAGGATCACCCATTACTTATGCCCTCTGGGACCAGAAATCCAGCTGTGGCTGCCTATCCCTGGCTCCCTGCCTGCCCACCCACCATTCATCCTGTCTGTTCTGCTGCTGAACTGTCTGTGCTAACCAGGGCTGGGCTCTCCCTGTATGCTGCTGGTCACTGGCTCTGGCCATCCTTTCCAAGAGCAATCATTACCCACACAGCAGCAGCCCACCCCAGGGTCCAACTCAGTCCTGGTCTTTCCACTGCTATTCCTTCACCTGGGGTTGGCCAGCTCATGTGGCCCTGACACTTGGTAAGGGAGGCCCCAAGGACATTCGGGGCACACTGGGTGAGGAAGGAATGCCACTGCCTGTCCTATGCTACAGTTCTCAGAAGATCCCCCAGGTCCCATTCTACTCTGGAGGTGTGGAAGTCCAAGGGTCTATCCTGCAGCAACCAACCCTCCTACTGCATTGCTCCTGGCACTAAGGACCCCACTGGCCACCTGCCCACCTGCCCTCCCTGCTTGCTATCTGCATATCCTTGCTGTGCCATTCCATCTGACTTCATCTCGTTGGTTTTTCTTTCTCTTGTCAAGGCCCCTTCGTTCATTTGTTTGTTCTTTCTCTCCTTTCCTCCCTCTCTCCCCTTCCCCCTTTTTTCTTTTCTCTTTTTTGTCTTCTGTTCTGTGTACCCAGGCACCCCATTGAGTAACTTCTTTGACGTAATTAAACAACTTTTTTCAGACGAGAAGAACGGGCAGGCGGCCCAGGGCCCCAGCACACCCGCCAAGCGGAGTGCCCACGGCCCCCTGGGTGACTCCGTGGCCGCTGGCCCTGGAGGGAACACCGAGTACCCGATGGGCAAGGACATGGCCAAGATGGGGCCGCCCGCCGCCCGCCGTGAGCAGCCTTAGACACTAGTCCCTCTCCAGCACAGCACAGCACAACACAGCACTGACAGTGGCCTCAGCCGCCCTGTGTGGACCAGGCCCCATCTGCCTGCCCAGACCTTGTCTCAAGCCTGGGAGGAAGTAGAGTGGCCAGGGTGCGGCCCGCAGGCTGGGCTGCTGGGCTTGCTCTCTTTTCTCTCTTGCGGTCTCTGTCTCTGCCTGTCTCTGACAGCATCACTTGTTTCCGCTCTGATACCAGGAATTATCCCGAAAAGTTAACATGTCACCTCCACGAGGCCATCCTCTGTGCTGCGTGTGGACACTGGCTGACCGAAGGCAGCTGCTGCGGACCACCCACCCTCCTCCTGCTGTTGCTGCTGCTGGGCAGAGAGGCTAGCCCACTGTCTACCACCTCTGCCTGTTCTCTGGCAGCTCCGCATGGTCCAAGGGAGGAGGGCCTGTCTGCCAGGGGATTCCTCTTCTAGCCCAGCCACCCTCGTCTCCCCGTGACCAGACCCTTGGCAGGGACAACCTGTCCACCATCTTCCAGGGTAGGGGATGACCATGGTGGGTGAAGCAGTGGGAATGGATTGTCCTCCACGCCGCATTTGGAGGCCTCCTGGGCTACTCAATCCGCCTTTGCCACACTCTAGCCTAAGCAGGACCACCTCTTCTCATCTGCACCCACTGCTCCACCTTGCCAGGCTGCAGAGCTCCGGCTGGGGTGGTTCTCTCGGTCTGAAGTGGAAATAAGAGATCTGGGTGCTCCAGAGCTGCCAGGGGGCTGGGCTGAGACCAGTATTATTTATTTGCTGTTTTAATTTATTGAGTTTAAGTCTGTTCAGGGAAGGGGGAGTAGCAGCAGCACCCTCCTGCCATCGTCTGTTCTGTCTGTCTTGAGTTGGGCAGGGTGGGTCTGGAGCCCAGGTTCCCTCTAGGACAGAGCCGTTGCGGGGCTGGGGACAGTGGGGAGCCAGCCAGTGGATGCAGCACTGGCAAAGCTACTGTAAACTTTAAAAGAATTCCTGCAAGATATTTTTATAAACTTTCTTTTCTTGGTTGTTTTTGGAAAAGGGTGTGGGGTGGGGCCGCTGGGGCAGAGCTAGAGTTTGTGTTTCGGCTCCTTGCTCTTGGTTATTTCTATACACATATACATATATATACATATATATATATATATTTAAAGAACGATGTGGTTAGCTCTGTCCTGGGTTCTTTTCTTACTACAAAGCAGCAGCTCCAGTTCCACACGAGGGCTCAGGGTACAGGAAGTCAGCCTGCGCTGGCCAGCTGTCCCTGCTGCCCAAAGACACTGCCCAGGACATCTCTGCTGCACCAGGCTGAGGATGATCTCAGTTTGGTGTCTGAGTGAAAAGGGGTAGAAGGCCCTGAGCTGGCACTCTACTCACATACAGGACATACAGGATGGCAGGGGTACCTCGGGGCTTTTTTTTTTTTTTTTAATTAAAATAAAAAAGTTAAAAAAAAATCAAAGTCAGAAATGGAGTTAGCAGTGTGCTCTGCAGTGGGTTCCTCCTGGAAGTGGCGAGGGCAAGGGGCCCACACCACTGCCCGCCGAAGCCCACCTTGCTTCCCTTATCTCCAGCTTCTGTCTGTGTTCCATTCTGTCTGGCTGAGCCAGTCCCTCCCAGCTGGCCCAAGGTGCCTGGTGTAGCAGCAGGAGGGCCAGGGGCAGGTTTCATGCATGCCTTTGGTCTCCCCATGTACAGATTTTAATGCTTCTATTACATTCAACCACCACAGGCTGGGATTTCTATACATAGGACAAAATCAAACACCTGTAACAACAGCAAAGCCACGCAGTACAAGTGGGAAGGGGCAATCTACGGAGTCAGGATACTGAAAGCAATACCTCCCGTTAGCCTTCCTCTTTTGTACTTTGGACACACGTGGACTCGCAGACTTCACAGAAATGGACAAGCCCCATCTGGTGTAACCCCTGTCAAATAACTGTGAGCAACTTCAGTTCTGGAACAATAAATTCCTTCCGTAAAGACACATGACGCAAGGTCTCCATCTGGTCCGGGGGAGTGGGGGGCATGGGAAATGGCACAAGATATCCAGAAGTGGCTCTTGTCACCAACATGTACCAGTCTGGGCTGTGCTAAGGGAAAAGGTCCACCCCTGGAAAGAGGTCTATGTGGTAGGGTCAGTTAAACAGGCTGGGGTGTTTCCCTAGGGATGGGCTTTCACCAAAGATGGCCTTCAAGTGAGAACCAGGGCTAAGGAAAGAACAGTCTAGAGACACAGACTGACAGAGAGCTCTACTAGGAAGATAGTAGTGACAGTGTGCTGCCTTCCTCATGGCAGTTCCAACATCACATCAGATACACCTGGGGTCACCTAGTACTTGGGCTTTCTCCAGAAGAGTCCCGACCACACTACCTGTGATCAGCCAGGGCTGCAGGTCTTATCACCATCTCTCTGCTGCTATTACATGCAGGACATATCTAAGACAGGTCTAGTACCATGTCTTGAATGCCCAAGGTTTTTAGTAGCAAGGTTAAGGGGCTCACACCACTGCCTGCTGCCTGCAAAAGCCTGCCTTGCTTCCTTCATCTCTAGCTTCTGTTTGTCTTCCATTCTGTCTGGCTGAGCCAGTCCCTCCCAGCTGGTCCAAGGTGCTGGACAATCCTTAGGAGTCTGATTAAAGTGCTGAGTCCATGGAGCTGTGCATTTGGCAAAGGTGCTACATGGCCTGGTGACAGAGCTCTACTATATAGCACACTGACAGTGGGAAGCTGATGGTCCTCTATGGTGGGTACTGCCTTGCATTATAGGAGTTCAAAGAATCCCTGGCCTCTGTATAGTAGATGCCAGCTGTCTTCTACCCTGTTGGGGGCAGCCAGGTATTCTCTGACACTACCATGTGTCTCCTGTGGGTAGAGTGGCCCCAAATGCAGTCCTGCCCTGGAGCTGAGGCCTAGCTAACACACAATCTTGCCAGAGAGGTCTAGGAGCCATTTTCGCTTAGCTTCGTTGTAAGGTAAGGAGGGCATCTCTGCAGACTCAAGCTCAAAACCCATGACAAGAAGCAATGAGGCAAAAGTAAGGTCACCCTTTGCTGAATTCTGGATGTTGCTGTGCCCTCTAAGAAGTGGGATACCTAGAAGGCACTTGGTGTGGACAAGGGACCAAGCTCCTATTGCAGATTTTCAGTTGACTATAGCTTGAAATGTAGGTTTAGGCAAGGATTTGGTCCAAAGGTGCCTGATGATCTGGGTCTGAGGCTCAAAGTGCTAAGATAAGATGTCTTCTTTGTGGTCCTGCATCCACTATGCTGAAAACAGCAACCCCCACCCACCCAATCTTCCTCCAACTGGCCCACTGGATATTTCATCTATAGTCAATCTTGGTGGGCACAAAGGAGGTCAGCTCAGCTTACTTCACAGACCCAGCAGCTTCCCATCTGAACACTATTGCAGCCCCAGGACTCAGAAAGGAACCTTCCACAGTCTCACTCCTGACACAGCTGTCATGACTATCTGTAAGTCAAAGCAAGCTCAGCCCCTGTTATTCATATAAAACATAAACAGGAATTAACAATGCACCAGACATGGCCTTGTGCAGTTCACACTGAACATTAAACCCACTGGTCTACATACTAGTCTGATGAAATGAGGACTACCACAATAATAAAAGGCTCTAGAGGCCAGCCCTGACTTAGGAGCTAAACTTGACTGGCCCAGCAGTGTGTAGGCAGGAACAGAGGGATACTCTGAGGGGTGCTTCCTACCCTAGGTGGTGAAGCACAGCCTGATACCCTCAGGAGATGCTGAAAACCCAACCTCTACCCTGGTGTCCCAAGCTTCATGATGCCTCCTGAGAGAATGGCACAATTCCTTGGAGGGTGGGACCTCAAAGTCCTACAGGTCAGCTATAAGATGGGCTCATTATGGACGGCCAGCCTAGCTGATGGCTCCTTGTCAGGTATTCCATTCTCTTGTGGCTCAATGCCCACTGACACCATTCCATACTCACTAGCCTAGGTCTCCTGGTGAAGTTTAGTAAAAAGCAAACAGTAGCAGAATGCCAGAGGGTAGCAGTAGTCAATAAGGGTGTCATGCCTGGGAAAGACAGCTGGACTGACAGGTGAGGGATGAGTGTTCCTACCTGCAGAGGCCACCCTGGAGCTCCTGAGGCCCTATACCCTTTTGCTCATAGCCTCACCACTACCTTCCTAACAGGAGCTCCAGGCTGAGTCACTGTGTTGTTTCTATTTCTACTGGCTGCTGCCCCTCCCACTGTTATGGACATTGTTCAGTAAGGGCCTCAATCACCTCCATGTCCATACCAGCTGATTACTTTTATTCCACCTGTAACTCTATGTCCTTGTCAGTGCTTGTTTGATATGAGAGGCATTATTCTATCTCAGTCTGTCCATGGGCCCCACTTAAACTTCCATCCAATAGTTAAAATACTCATGGGATCCCAAAGTCTCAACACATCAAGCAGGCCTCATGCCTCACTCTATTAGCTCAGAAACCTCAAATCAAAGGAGGGTGTTAGGTGTGATCCATCCTATGAGTAATCTTTCTACACCTGTGTAGGCCAATGAGCCATACAAGTTCATGTGCTCCCAGACATAGAAGGACAAACAGCAAGCTGGTGGCAGGCATCCTCTGTGGCTCAGGGGGTCTAGCCCTGTGCCCCACCCTGTTTATAGGGAAAGTAGCACTCACTACTGCACTAGTTAGCTTCCCACCTGAAACCTCCCTGGCTCAATAGCCTGTTTCTTCCCACCTCAGGGCTTCTGATGAAATGCACTGTTCTCAAGAACCGTACCAGACTCCTGTGTCTCTCATAGGACTCACTTCCTAAGACGAAAGCCTTGTCTACAAGTCCCTCACAAATAATCTGTGCTCTGCTTTCAGCTTTTGGCTAGAGGGCTGACCAAAGGTGTCAGTAACTGCCGATGAACAGGCCAGGCTACTTTTCTGCCTTGCTGAGGTCCAAACAAGACTGCCTAGGTTCATCTGAGCTCTTATCTCTGGAGCACATTTTCTTGACAGGGACACTTGAATGTCATTTGTCATTCACATAGCCTGAGTGCTCCCCTGCCATTAAGTGTTAGCTCCCTGATGGTCTACAGCTCTTCATGAACCTACTCCTTGTACAGACAAGAACACTGTGGCAAGGACAAGGAGGCAGCAAGGAGCCATCCACATGGTAGAGAGCACACAGAACTGCCCTGTATACCTTGGAGTATAGAAGCTGGGCCCAGCACACAGCCCAGCATCTGGCAGCCCTCACCTAGATATCCATCCCTTCATGGATGGTCTTCCAAAGGCTCTGATACCACCATGTGCTTGGAGATCCTGCCATTCCTTCCTACCAGACCAAACATACCAGATGCAGCCCCCCGCCCCATCCACCAAGGAGACGTGCAGACATACCACTCCACTTAAGACTGTCCCAGGCTTCACACAGCAGCTCCAACTAGAAACTCATTTTCCCAGAAGCCAACCATGGACTTTGCACTGGGAGACAAGACTGTGTTAGCTCTGTTCCCTGAGGGACTCTGGCTGAGTCCAGCTCCCTGTACCTGGGAGCTGAGAAAAGCACAGTATCACTGAGCCAAGCTCCACTTTGTTAGTGCTGTCCCTTGCCCCCAGGACTCCTCAATGGTACTTCCAGCCCTCTGAGGCCCCCCACAGGCTCCTATAGCAGTCCCAGAATACAGCTCCATGGGTCTCCTGTGGCTACTTAAGGGGTCTATGCTCAGACAAGAGATGTGGTGGGCAATACCCAGGGGCTGAAGCTCAGGCAGTCTGGTGGGTTCCACTCTCAGGAACTGAGACAAAAGGCATGGAGTTGGTCTAGGGAGAGTTTTCTTCTTTTCTTTTGACAAGAGCACCTTGTCAAAGCCCTAGGGTGGCTTCAAATTCACAATCTTCCTGCCTCAGTCTCAGAAGAACTCCTATGGAGAGGCAGTAGGACCAGGTTGTGAAGACTCCATGTACCCTCAAATTTTGTGGTAATCATTAGACGGGCAGATGGTCACTGAGAATGTTAAAAAGGCAGGTGGGAGTGCTCCAGGATTTAACAGAAGAAGCTTCAGTCCCAACTTCAGCCTACCAGGGGTTGCTGATGGTGCAGAAAGAAAGGGCCCAGTAGTCACAGATGCATTACACAGGCTGAGACAGAGGGCCAGGCAAGCACCAAAACTCAGGAGGGTCCCACAATTTAAAGGAAATTGTTAGGGACTGAGCATCCCAGGAATTGACCACCAGAGCTGCTGGTGCCAGTCAGCAGGCACAGCAAACAGGTTGCCAGGATCCAAAGATCTGAGTTTGTTGCCTGTGAGGACCAAGCCAAAACAATGCCCAGCTCCCTTGACCCCTACTTGGGACCTAGGCCAGCTCCAGGCTTGAACTTAGATCCTACCCCAACCTAGGCACTGCTCCTGGGCCCCTAGTGTTGAGTCCAAGCCAACTCTACAGGTCTGAAGCCTCCATCCTTACTCAAGGAGGCACAGCCAGTGAGAGAAAAGTCAAGGTGCTTGCACCCTTCCCTATCCAGGAGCTTCAGAAGAACAATATGAAAGAGCAGGCTGAGAGGACACAGGCTCTGACCTGAGAGAATTCTTTTTATTATGTCTGAACAGATGAACTAAAGCAGATTCTGCCTTTCACTGACAGCCCTGTCTCCACACAGGGCTTCAGCCAGGTCCTGGAGCTGCCCTGGTCCCTATGCACAAATGGGACCCCCTTGGGCACTGAGGAGGCAGCAAGAAGGGTTTGATAGGTATAAGCAGCAGGTATGGGCCCTCCTGGGTTACCCCAGGCCTCTCTATCCCAGGTACTCTCAGCCAAGATCCAGGCAAGGGCTAGGGAGGAAAACTGCAGAGCGGGCCTCTGTAAATGCCCATCCCCAAAGCACAGCAGAACTCCAGGTCTGCAGGGAAAGCCCCATAAGGGGGAGACACACCTCTCACAAGGTGCTTCTTTCAAAGCTGCAGAGCTCCCCCTCCCCATGGAGAGGGGAGGGCAGGAGCCACATGGAAGACCCAAGAAAGGAAAACCCCACAGAAGAAAAATCAAAACATCAGTCCAATAAATGTTTGTTGAATGAATGACTCCAGGGCTCTTCACTACAAATAGCACTCATCCATCCAACAGGGAAGTCAGGAAACACGCCTTGACTCCAGCGGCATCCATGGAGCCCACACTCTGAGCAGCTCGGTGCCCTCAGACCTTGCCACCAGCACGCCAGGGCATGTGTGCGCACACACAGACACACAGTTGTCTCTTTTTGCACATGTGCACCCATCTGGCCCTGGAGGCTCATCTCTCCTTCACGTGGTTCTGTGCTCCAGAAGCTCCACTGCTGGCCCCATCCCCAGTGGCACCACTGCTACCTGGGCTGCTGCACAGCACCTCAGTGAGGTCGTCCATGACAGCGGTTTCTTTGGGGTCGAGCAGGTTGAACTCTCTGGCAAAGAGGATGAAGTGCACGTACAGTGTGTTCAAGTGTCCGTGCAGCTCTAGGGCCAAGGTCTCCTTGAAGTGGGCCCAGTAGATGTGGCCCAACACATGAAACAGATACTTGCAGATCTTCTTCACCAAGGACTCGAAGGAGCTGGGGAATTCTCTGCCTAGGGGGAGGCCACATGTCATAGACTTGCAAGGAGGCCGGGCTCCTACAACTAGGCTTCCCTGGATGGGCCTCAAGTGCTCATACCTACTACCCCTCCTCACAGAGTTTCCAGTAACCTGTACCTCAGAGTGGCAACAGCCTAGAGTAACAGGTGCTGACTGAGCCATGCTGGTCGCTGGCATAGCAAAGAATATGTGGTGGGCACTCAGGCTCCATGTGCTTCCTCCAGCAGACACCCCAGGGCTATCTGTAGACCAGATAGGCGAGCATGACAAGTACATGGGAATCCCTGTAAGCCACTGTTGGCCCTTTGCTGCTCAGAATGAATTGTGAGCCCCCATTAGGACATTGACAGGTCTGGAAACACCAACCCCTAAGCAAGATGGACTGTGATGGCCTCATTGTGCACAGCTGGTAGCAGGGCCAAAGGGAGAGTGTAGGTGGGCATTTGACCCCAGCTGGCTAAACTCTGCATGGGAACCTTCCTCCCTTCTTACCCCAGGTTCCCTGTGCTGAGCAGGAATGAGAATCATGAAACTGTAGTCCTTCTAGATCCTGCTTGCAATCATACCCCACAGACTCTCTAGCCCAGTGCTGAAGAACCTGCTGGCTTTGCATAAGGATTTGGATGCAAGCTGCAAAAGACATACCGTACTTTGTGGGGAACACATCTTCATCAGTTACCAGCTTCTGCACAGAGCTCATGACAAAGTCAACATACTGGGGGGCGGTGCACTTGACCTTCTTCCCCCGCTCGTCATACCAGTAGTATTGTCTGTAGGGACAGAGACCTTGGTCAGGGTGCCAACCCTGCCAAATACCCACCCCAGTGCAGGTTCCCACACATACAGCACAAACTCAAAGGCAGCAGAAGTTTGGTATGGCGAGCTATATACAACTGTTCCAATGGGACACACAAAGTGCTCAGAACAGCGTCTGAGGAGAGCAAGGGCCTCATGTACAGAACCAAAAGTATAGGTGGCCCAAAGTAACACATTCATTTTGCCTACCTCTGCAGATTTTATTTACTGTAAATAAATCTGAACCTTTTAAAATTAGTTGGGCACAGGTTATCTAAGAGGTGGCCTGGGACTAGTCAGAGAGCCTAGATCCTTGGCAGTGTCTTATTCCCAGAATTAGAAGCCACACACTCCCCATGGGGAATAGTAGATGCCTGCAGTCAAATGACCTGACCTCTAGAGGCCCACCCCAACTCTTTAGCCTGTGCATGAGGTTGTCAGTCCTCATGTGACTGACTGCCAGTTCTGGGAAGACCAGCATCAGGAATGGGGGGCTACTGGGTGTATAGAGGCCCTGGGTCTTAACCATGAGCAGTATCACAGCCACTCTGTTCTGTCAAAAGGAGCTGGTGCTTCCCTTGATGCACTGTCTGCTACCCCTCAGGCATCTCCTTGGGAAACCCTGGATGAAGGACTCATAGGGGCCTCTCACAAGCCTCTGGTATCTGGCCATGTTATGTCATACCACCTAGGTGCTCTAGACTCAAAGTCATAGCATGCTCCTCCAAGCTCCTGCTGAGGGCCTGTGATTCTTTCTGATTGGAAATGACTATAGACCATACTATTTTATATATATATATATGGAGGGTTCTATGTAAACACAAGTTCTCATTTCTCCAAAGCAAAGTCAAGACAGGTTATGGTCACAACAGGTCTATGCATCATTTCATGAGAATGTGTCAAAGTTATTCCATATGCTGTGCCACCTGTATCTCACCAGGATGTCATGTGCTCCCAGCATCTAGTGTTCTGCCAGTACCCCATGTGGGTTTCATTTGTGTTTAACACTCCAGTGTTGAGTATCTTCTTAGTGGCTCACTGCCACACTATGGCAACCAGTCTTTTACCATTCCTGTTGGTCAAGCTGCTGCACTGAGAGTTCTCTGCATGTCCTGGATACCAGTTCTTGTGCAACAGGTGCCTCCCAGATGTTGTACATAGTCTGTGTTTGTACTTTCACCTCATAGTGTCTTTCTTAGAGCAAAAGTTAGGAATCATCATAAAGCCCAGTTGGCGGAGTCCTTTTCATAAGTGAGCCGCTCCTTTGCTGTAGTGTCTAACAGTCTAGTACTAAGTCACAGAAATTTTCTCCTGCCCTTTCCTAGAAGCCTTGTATGTTCCCATTTCTGCATCAGGTGTGAGGCTTAAAGTTGAGGTACTTTTCCTTTCCTCTGTGTAATGTTGCATTTCATAGCAGCAGTTGTTGAGAAACAAAACAAAACTGTCCTTTCTACACTCAGTTTCATTGGCTACTTCATCAGAAATCAAAGGACGTGCTTTTGAGTTTCCTTCAGGACTTTGCTCTGACCCACTAACTTCTGTCTCACCTTTGGTCAACACCTCACTGTCTTGTCACTCTGGTTTAACAGTCTATCTTCACACTGTGTGCCTCTTCCAGTTGCATTATTTTTTACTCCAGCTACCCCTTCGATGTAAATTCCAGAACATACTAGAGTCTAGTAGCTAACAGCTCTGATGGAGTTTTTAACTAAGAACACATTAAACCACAGATTCACAAGCTCTTGTCTTCCAACCCATGAACACAGTGTGGCTGTTTGTGTCCTATCTTTGACCCTCCATCCTGAACTTCTGTGGTTTTAAGAAACAGAGCCCTGTGAATGCTGTTTGTACCTAAGCATTTTGTTGCCTCTGGAGTTATTATAAATGGTTCTGATTGATTAGTTAGGTTTTCAATCATAGAGAGCTAACACACAGACCTTTGACTATTTTTGTGTGTTGATTTTGGAGAATTTATTTTGTTGCTGGAGTTCTTTAGTATTTCACAGTTGTGTTCTCTGTAAAGAGAGATAGCTGATTTTTTCTTTTCTGATATAAACTTTTCCTCCCTTTCCTTTGTGTTACTGAACTGGATGAGCCCTGAAATGTTCTTCTCCAAAAAAAGGTTGATTTCATGCCAGCTGTGTAACATTTGGAGAGGATCCAGCAGTTTCCTAACTACCTTTGTAACATCTGTTGAATTCATAGTGAACTATTCCAATTTCTTATATTCATAATTCCAATCTTCTATCTCACCTTTGTGTCTAGCTAAGGATTATCAACTTTACTGCTCTTCCTAAGCAATTACGTATTTCCTTTATAGTTTCTAGAACTCAACTTGGGTTACTTCCACTCTTGTTTTATGATTTCCTTTCTTCTGTCTACTTGGGTTGGTTTGGTTTTGCTCTAAGGTCTCTGTCTGAAATGTACACTTGGTGGTGTAAGCTGCTCTCACCACCTTGCTGTAGGTGCAGTCCACAACTTTCTCTCTCTTAATTTTCCTAAGACAGGTTTTCTGTAGCCAGGACTGGCCTCAAACTCACAGAAATTCTCCTGCCTCAACTTCCCAAGTACTGGAATTACAGATGTGAGCTACCACACTTGGCTGTATCTCACAAATTTTGATACTTTGCATTTCTACTTGTGTTTAGTTCAAACAAGCTTCTTATATCCCTTGAGATAGTTTTTTCCTTGACCTACAGATTATTCAGGAGTGAACTGGTTTCAAAATGTTTGGAAATTTGTTATATCTCCATAATGTTTTTTTTTTTTTGGGAGACAGAGTTTCTCTGTGTAGTCCTGGCTGTCCTGGACTCACTTTGTAGACCATGCTGGCCTTGAACTTGCAGAAATCTGTCTGCTCTGCCTCCCGAGTGTTGGCATGCACCACCACACCCAGCAAATACAGGCAGCTGTGAACTGCCATGTGGGTGCTGGGATTTGAACCCGGATCCTTTGGAAGAACAGTCAGTGCTCTTAACCACTGAGCCATCGCTCCAGCCCCTCCACAATGATCTTAACTTACTTAATATGACTTCAACTCTTTACAAGTTGTCAAAAGCTCTTCTGGGAGCCAGTACAGCTTTTATTTGGTGAGCATTCCTTCAAGTTGAAAATAAGGTTCATTTGCTGCTGGGATGGAATGTCCTTAAATGGCACCTCACCCTCTTTCCCCTTGCTCTTCCCTCTGAAGCTGGTGGTTTGCTTTGTGAAGCTCTGCCATCTGGCACACAGGCACTGCAGAACAACCTTTCCCAACTCACAACTTCCTTCTGTAACCTGACTGATTTTGAGCCTCTGCTGCTGTGAACACAGCTACTTTAGCTTTCATTTGGTAGTGTTATCCTAGGTTTGTCATCGTTTACTGTTAACTTTCCCACTTTATAGCATTTTAAGTGCCACTCTGAGCCAGGAGCAGGTGGGTGGAGTACACCTATGATCTCAGCTGCTTGGCAGATAAAGATAGGAGATGCCAGCTCCAGGTCAGCTTGGACAACATGGCAGAATTCGTCTCTTATAAAACTTTAAACAGGGCTTAAATGGGGATGTGGCTCAGTACAAGAGCGCTTGCTAGCATGCAGAAGGCTCTGAGCTTCAGCACAAATCATAGTCAATCAACCAATAAACACGAACACTTTGGTGTATCTAAGTCCCTCAAATCCCTAAATGAATCCTCACTCCAAGATCACGATATTAGCAAGTGGGCCTCTGGAGGTGATCAGGTCACAGTAGCAAAGCTTCCATGGCCAGTACTCATGTCTTTCAAAAAGAGCTGCTGACCGAGTGTGGTGACGCATGCCTTTAATCTCAGCACTCGGGAGGCAGAGGCAGGTGGATCTTTGTGAGTTCAAGGCCAGACTGGTCTACAGAGTGAGGCCAGGGATACCCAGAGAAACCAAGTCTCTGGAAAAAAAAAAAACAAGAGCTGCTGTCCATGAACAAGAAGCTCTTCTCAGACTGCAAACTGGGATCTGAACGACAGTCCATGAGACGTGTACCAAGGCTGTTCCATAGCTTCCATCATGAGTACTTAGTTTTAGCAATCCAAACAGACAACAGTGTTTCTCATAGTGAAGCTCAGATTTAGTTCTACAAGAATATTTTCATAAAAATCTCTTGGAAACTCTCATGTTCACATTGTGGCAATCACTTATCTGCTGGATTTACATCACCATTGTTGGTTTTCTGCTAGTTCTGTTTTTCCATCTTTACACTTCTGTGGTGTTGCTTTACTTGGGGCTGTATTCCCTCCACCTTTTTAAAACTTCCATTTTAATTTACCCATTACAGTTCTGACTGTATGTTTTTGAAGTTGCTTAAAGAATTTCAAAGTACATACTTGACTTTTCATGCTTAAGATTTCAGAGTTTGGCATCAGCTGGGGAAAGCTGATCACCAACAGAAAATAGGCATCTATACCTCCCACAGCCATGGCTCGTGTGTCCCTTCTCTGACCCTGAGAATGTGTTAGACTACACTCCATTTCACTCTCAACTTTTGAGAGCTCTAGAGAAGAGTCTGTATTTCTCCACTTGCTGTGACTCTTCTTCTGTGCTGTCGTACAGCTGAAGAACTGGTTGGAATTCTCCTGTAGTAGGTCAGACAGCCTGTAGTGGTCCATTCATTGCGCTCCTGAAGGGTGTGGCAGCTGGATGTGGAATGCGGAGTAATACTTCTTCCCTATAGCACCTGAGACATAGGGGTACTTCCCTAAGTCCCACAATACTGCCCTGGACACCATGGGGCCTGTACTGTGCTTGGTGTCTGGGCTATTTCAAAGACCAATCAATCCTTAAGGGTTCACTCAGCTCTGCCAATGTAAAGGGGTGTCTCTGAGGGACCTATTTGGCTATGTTTCTGAATCTGTCTTAGCCCCCTGGATCCCAATGCTGGCCTTTTAGGGTTATCATGCAGGTGCTGCAAGGATGGAAACAAGACCTAGCCTAGTGCAGACCCTCCCCAACCTCAGCAAACCTCCAGGGCTGATGTGCAGCAAGAAGTTCTGTGGATTTCTGACTAACCTTTTTCTTTCAAACTAGTTCTGAGTTTCCAAAATCTCTGGACTCACATGATTCCTACAAGGCGATTATAGTAGGAATTATTAAGTGATACCACATAGTGAGCAAAAGGCTTAGATGCCCAGGCTCTCTAGCATACACCATATGCAGGTCTGTACAACACTCGGTCCTGTGCTTTTGAGAAAGCTTCTCCACAAACAAATTCAGCACTGAAAGGTACATGGGAGAAGCCAGAGAGCGGACCATGCTGCTTGACACTGTCTAGACTGTATATACTCTCAAGTGCTGCCTCAGAATCTGTCATAGGTCTGTACTTCAGAGTCCACATCTCTGTCCTACACACACCAAGCTTGTTCCCAAAAGGCTACCCGACTTTCCCAGGCAATGCTTAGCTGACACCTCACCCTTAGCTCTGTTCCCCCTACATTGCCAGAAACTGAGCTGTAGCCATGATTGGTATATGAGCAGGTCTAACTGGCTGAGGCAGAGGGGACTCCTGTCACCTGTTGTACTAGGACTTAGAGCAGACTAGAACTCAGCTCTCTGGGGACAGCTGCACCTACAGGGAGGTCTATTTGAGTCTATAGTACACTACACACACTTCCATGTATTCACATCATCTTAATGACAAGAAGCCATCATGGAAGATCTTCCATCTTCTTAGGCACATCCAGCCTCTGCTTCCACTATCATAGTCACTCCTGCCATCAACCCAGGGTTGCTGGCAAACATGTACCAACCAATGGCTTTCCTACGCACAAAGCAAAGTGAGCATCTTGAAGTCCCTGGAGACATCTGCATAGCACAACACTGAATGTACACATACATCCAAAAGAGAGAGCTGTGAACCCTAGACCTGTTCACAAGTTGTCAATAAGACAATAAGACATCTCTACTATAGAATAAGCCTGCTCACTTAACCCTGCAGCTCCCAGGACAGTGAGCACTCTATACTATTTAAGCATGGCCTGCCTTTAGCCTCCAATGGCACCCAGCCAAGACACTCACATTAGACACCTGGCCCCTCAGGATCAGAATCTGACTCTGCCTAGCCTGAGATTGTACAGGAAATCCAGGTAAAAATGTAGTCTGAGAAGCTGGCAGTCTAGACAGCAAGGTCAATCACAGCCCATCCCACACTCCCAACAGCTGCTATGGCCAGACTACTACTCACGTGTTGCACACAGCCATTGTCTGACACGTCTCTCCTGTGCAAAATTCTGAGATTGTGCTATACTGCAGGTTGATGTGGTGAAAAAATGTTGTTGCTGGAAGAGAAGCAAAGGGCTAGATGAGTAAACACCCCTGCTCCAGCTGGCGTGACAGGCAGTGGGTTCAGCTGAGTTCAGCCTGTCCATTGACCACTGCTCTGGGGGTACTTGGAGATGGGGGAGGCTCCCTGCCCTGCAGCTGCTGCCCCCACCTCCCCACCCACACGCACTGTTGCTGGCCAGCCACTCGTTGAGGTCGATCTCCCGGGGCAGCACTACCAACTCCTTGAACTCAAAGTCAGTGATCCTGGACTTGGTGTGCTCTGGTTCCAGGTACACCTTCTTCTCCTCAGCAGCAGGTTTCTTGCCGTTTGGCTTAGCTTTAGACTTCCTGCCAAGAAAGAAAGGATAGCATGATCATCACATGTCCCACCTGGGTCTAAACCACAGGGGTCTGAGGAAGGACTCTGTTCATTGAGCTAAGATACAGGCTAGGAGAGAGGACACTGAAGGCCAGACTTCTCTGGGCAATTGTGTGACTATGCTACCGTAGGCCAACCTACTATAGAAATCCTGGTGGATAGCACTGTGGACCTGTGCTGCAACACAGGTGTGACAGTAGGGGGCAGCACCAGATGCTCAAAGCATAAACCTTTCAAAAAACTCTTCCAAAGGTGAAAGCTTAAGTTCTGAGAGGCTAAGAAAGTGTTACAAAGGTCTGGGAATATAAGAGCTTAAGTTCTGGAGGTATAAAAGGTGTATAAGGTCTGAGGATGTGAAATCTTAGGAAGGCTCTGAAGGTCTAAGAAAGTGAGTTAAGGTAATGAAAAGTATTTCAGATTTCTTTCACCTTCTATGCTATTGTTATACTAAGATTTCAAAGGTTCAGGAAACCTATATTCAGCAGTTCAAACAGACCACTCACACGGTAATGTCTGGAGACTGCTTACCTCCAGGTTGCCAAAAGGAGATACTTGTCCCTCTAATACCTAAATCAACTTCTAAAACACCTGTGTTCCCTGTGCTTACTTTATCTACGATCAAACTAGAGATTGCTGTTGATGTTGGCCAGAGACTTCTTGGTCTTGTAGGAGACATAATGCATATACAGGGAGTCGTTCTGCCTTTTATGCCGAATGGGGGATGTTTGATATCCTAATTAAGGACCCATGGCACCCCAGATAGGAGACACAATTCCATCTACTATGTAACTACCAAAGTTACCTCTGGTAAATTTTACTATAGCATTTATCACAGCCGCCCATCAGGCACAGGGTACACATCCCACTCTCTCAACCCCTAGGTATAAACATAGTAGAAGTGGTCTAAAGCTTCTCAAAGGTCCTTATATTCCTAATGTCACCCCTTTTAGATGATATTGATCCCACCTCCCTGTCACACCATCTTGTTTCGAACCTTAACCAGAACACATCAGTTACTGAATAATGCTGACTGCTTTGAAGAATGTTGGTTGTGTATCTCTCCTGGGCCAAACTTATGACCACTATCTGTGGCCTTGCCCATTGGCCTACTAGACTCTCTCACCTGGCTTCTCATTAATTGCTCTAAGCCAAATATGACTACCACCCATTACTTCCCACACCTCTCTTTTTGGTATCACAAACTGCTTTACCTCCTCAGGAACATGCTTTGTGGCCACACTGAATTCTGCAGACTGCAATAATATCTTCACCCTTAGTGCTACCACCCAGCCCCTATGTCCAAACATTCACAATGCCTTGATTCTCTACAACACTCAAGTTCACCACCGCCTACCCACTGGCTGATCTGCTGAAGACTCTATCATGTAGTTAAGTCTGTGCCTGGTCAGAAAGACTTTTTGACCTGAAGTCTCCCTGGTGAGCTCTTCAAGGCAGTCAAGTGAAGGAGTCTGTAGATGTTCCTAGCTGGACATGCCAGGCCAACACACTGGATAGTAGGCCCTTCTAGTCAATGACTACATAATACTACAAAGGAGCTTCTCCCAATCTCTACCAAACTGCCAGTTGGCACTCATACATTATCTGGCATGTTCAGGCTCAGGATGAGAGTAATGGGTGAGAAATATGAAAAACACAATGAATGTTCCCACAGCAAAAGCTGAGTCTTGTCCTCACATAAGCAAATGAATTCTTTGGTGGTGAACATTCTGACTTTTAAAATCTAAGAGGTAAACTGATACTGACATGAAGCCTTGTGACCAGAAAGGATGCTTCTTGATCAGAAACTCTCAATATGGCATTCTGTGGGAGGTGCTGGACAGTTGGGAGACCAAGGACAGGAACACAGTTTGTCCTTCTCTAGTAAGGCAACCAATCGCAAAGAGCACAGACTATACAGGGCCTCCAACAAGCCTGGGGAGTGAAGGGAGAAGCAGAGCCAGCAGAGGGGTCCTCTGTCCCAGAGCAATCTCCTTAGGAGTACCCATCCCGGTCCACAGGGGTGAGAGGCAGCCAAAACACTCAGCAGGGAAGAACAGTGTGTTAAAGGAATGATGTCTAGGGTCACAGCATCCTTACAAAGTGGAGGATGGGGGTGATGATACAGGAAGTGGCCTTTGACTCAGCTTCTCACTATACCCCATTCCAAGCTAGCCCTGCCTGTCCATATGAAGCAAAATGTAGGCCTCAGGCCAGGGTACCAGCTAGATGCCTGTCTTTAAGACCTGAGAACACAGGCAACTAGGCCAGCTACTATGCACAGTATCAGGGTGCAGCCTGGCTTGGCTCTGAGTCCTGTCTTCCATAGCCTTGAGAGGCTACATGTGGGTGGGGTGAAAGGTCTTTCTGATTGTGACCTATTTTTTTCCTTTCTGGTGCTTTGAAAGGTTGCTGATGGTTTATTAAGAGAAAGGGGAAAGAAGAATGTTCCTTGAATGCCAGGGAAATGTTTTCCTTTTGGCTTCTCATGGCAGAGCTTAGCCTTAAAAGGCGATGTGTGCTTGGCCTCCAGGGCAGGGCCAAAAGCAGCCAGAACCAGGCAGAGGACAGGGCAGGGCACAACCCAGCCTTTAGGCTCCTGGCACAGCACAGGCACTAAGGGAAACAGCATGGAAGTTTGTAGGGCTATAACACAGGTATGGATGTGCCATACAGAAAGAGGGCACTTCAAGGCCCCCTGGCATGAGCTTCTGGGCCTTGCAGCCCAGTAGTGTAAGTTTCAGCCTCTCTAGGAGTTGTGCACAAGCCCCAAGAGGGGATCTGCCTATGTCTTTGGGACACATCCACTCCGTTCTCAACACTTCTCTGAACGCTCATCTTCCACTACTGATGTGTGCTGAGTTCACCTACTATTCAGTCAGAAAGCAGAAACCCATCTCTCTAATGCTGGATATCAGGCCTATAGTGTCCTCAAAGGATAGGTTTTCCTTAAGACTATTAAGTTACCTGTCTTTTGTGTATCCTGTCCTGGAAACCAAGACTACAGAACATGGGGGCTGGTGAGGGTCAAGCTTTCAAGCCATTTCCATGCTCTGTGGCTTGAGATGTTCACTTGCAAGCTAAAGGGAAAACAGATAGGACAACTAGGAAGAGGGCCAGTAGGAACCAGGCAGCAACACGGCTGCTGAGCACAGTTCAGGAGCCATTCGGTGAGTGTGTCCTATGAACAGCATCCTGCCCTTACTCCTACTCATAGTTACAAGGGAAGAGATAATTCCTCCTGGCAGAAGCTACTCCCCAACCAGGTGGGGAAAATTCCTGGAGGGCCTATCTCCCTCTGTAATGGGCTACAGAGGCTTAGGGTGAAGTTTAAAGGTAGCAAGTAGATGCCATGCTAGACAGCAGCATGTCCACCCCAGCCCCCAAGCATTTCCTGTTTTAGTCACAGCCCGATTTAGCTGCTGAACCCATCAAACAGGGCCAACCTGGGCTCTGGAGCATAGTGCACTCTGGAGCACTCTCCTGCCAACCTAAATTTTTCAGTCCTAGTCACAGAGCCCTCACTCTGGCAAGAGAAACAAGAGGCAGCTCATGGCCCACACTCTGCTTGAGGGAGAATGTGGTAGTTGCTAGTGGAAAGGCCTCTGCAGGGTATCAAAAGTCCCAAACTCCAATTTCCTTTCTCTCCCTGAGGGGAGCTTAGCCAGGGCACTAGACTCATCTAGAGAAGCAATTCTAACACCTTTACCACTGTCTCTGTTTTCACCTGATAGGATGAGCAAACAAACATCTCCCAGGCTCTGAAGCAAGCTGAAGAAACCATGGCATCAGTGGCTGGCCATGGCTGCATACTGGACTGAGGTCACAGGCTCTCCCAGCTTCCCTTATACCACACACCACTGTGACCCAGGTGGATGGAGGACTATGTAGACAAGGCCTTGAGTGGCAGCATGGAAATTGTACTATAGGGACTAGGGAATGGGTGCCACATGTCAGTATACCCGTAGAGCTGCTATGAGGTCCTGGGAGACACCCCCAAAACAAAGACCACAATGGTGAGGCTGAAGCTGGCCCCCAATGAGGATGGGGCCTACTCAAAGTAAAATGCCTACTTTAGAGGCAGCCAGGCTCCACAAGAACCACCTTCTTCTTGCCCCATACATCCACCTGGCCTCAGCTTCTTTCTCTCTGCTTCATTGTCTCTGCTGCCACAGTGCTCTGTCCACCCTGCTCACATGGCAAATCACCCCTAGTTCTCTAAGACCTCACCTATCAAATGTCACATCTTCTATTCTAACTGGCCACACCCCATGACACTGGACCCTTTGGCATCCCCAGCACCAAGTGTGAGTCAATCCTGGTTGACAGTCTGACCTCTGAGGAGCAATAAAAATTTGCAGAGCTTAAAAAAAAAAAATCAAATCTCTGTGACAACATGGTATCAAGCATGAGGCTACAGTGGTTCTGGATGTTGTGGTGGAAGCAGGTTAGCAGCATCTTTCTGGGACCATGATAAGATGCTATGTTGGCATCTGTTATTGCCCTGCAGTGATGTTTAGCCTGCATCCTCCCTACAAGCCCCCACTTGGAGTTCTACTCTGGCTTCCCCAGCCTTTGACCCATCACAGATGCTCACAAAGCAAAGTACTCCAGGAGAGAGATGCTCAGATTTGGGGGAGGCATTCATAGCAAGTCAAGAGGATGAAGGACTTAAGAACAGTAAGGTCTGAGGCTGGTGGGGAGGGCATCCAAGAGTCTTGAGGCAAAGAACATCACTCCAAGGAAGTAAGGAATATTGAGTGTGGGTATCTTGGGCCTCTAGAGAAACAGAAAATGTGTTTTCTTCCCACCCTGTCACCTGAACAGTGCCAGCTAGGTTAACAGAGAGGGGCCAGATAGAGTGAGAATTTAGAAATGAGGGACCAGAAGTTAACTCTAGAGGCCTGGGGTTAACATAAGGAAGGAGATGCTAACATTGAGGGGCTGAGAGATAGCACTGGAGAGATAAATATTAACAAACAGGGGGTATGGCAAGCGAGCAGGGGGATCAAGAGCTTGAAGATATAAGCCCTCCCAGGCCAGGTCTATAAAACACTACTATTCAGGTAGAGTACATACAGCTGGAAGCTAAGAGAAGAGTGGTATGATTCATTCTATTGGGGACTCCTATACTCCTGGTCAGGGCAAATGTTCATGCTACGGTTTACTCAGAGCACTAACTCTAAGCATATAATGACCTCTTTTTCCATCACTGTAGGGCCCCTGTGACAACAGGGCACAAGCTAGCATGGCCCTCATGGCCCAGTCAGATACTCCAAGGGTCTCCCTAGTCCCTAAACAGCTGGGTACTCTACTGCTGGACTATGCATACACTCATCCCTGGTTACCATCTCTTCTGCAGCATCTATCAGGGCTTAGGTCTCTGTGGGGCCTAGAAAATTCATTTCTAATACTGGGAAGCCTGTATTGGACCAAGTCTTTACTAACTCCACTACCTAATGCCTGGCCTCAGAGGCCAAGATGGGAAGATCCTACCAGTCCCATATTATCCCTCAGCATCACCATACTACACAAGTTGGGCTGGTCATAAGCAGTGGAGAGTGTCACTGGAGCTCTCCCTCTTTTTTTTTTTTTTTTTTCGAGACAGGGTTTCTCTCTGTGTAGACCTGGCTGTCCTGGACTCACTTTGTAGACTAGGCTGGCCTTGAACTCACAGAGATCCGCCTGCCTCTGCCTCCCGAGTGCTGGGATTAAAGGCATGCACCACCACCACCTGGCTAGAGCTCTTTCTTAAGAGTATCTGTGCCCCCTGTCCAGAAAGGTTAGTATCCCCCAGACAAGGCACACTTTCAATAGTATCCCTGACCCAATAAAAGACCCACTCAGCTGGAGAACAAGGCAGTAGAGAGAAAGACACATCAGGGATGAAGTATGCCAACTTATCCTCACTGAATTCAGTGTGATCCTCAGGAAGGTCAGGCTAAGGTTCCTCCCAATACTCCCCCAGTGTAAGCAGCCAGAAGTCACTGGCAGGTGAGGGCCATTCTTTAGCCTCCCTAGAGCTGATGTTAGTGTCTGTTATCCACACATATGCAGAAACACACATATTAACACGTGTGTGATCCTCTATGTACTGCCATCAATCACATTCCAAATTAGGGCAGATGATGCCACCACCTTGCTGGCATTCTTCTAAATCTTCACACTTTCACATTTAAAGCAGCTCTTGGTTTCTACTTGCATTCCCTGCGGACAGTCCCTGTCCAGATGCTCAGGTAATGATGTTGTAGCAATGACCCAGAGGAGCAGGCAGGGTCAGAGGTGACCAGGGACAGGTAGGTGCACAGACACATGCATACCAGAACTCACCAGCCACTTGCAGGGGGCTATCATAGGCTGGATTATGTCAAATCCTCACCAAGAGTTCGGATTAGGGAGTTCACAATTAAAATAGGCACTGGAAAAGCAAATACTATTTACTTTCATTTTAAATAATAATGGTCCTGCTGGGCATGGTGGCACACATCTTTAATCCTAGCACTCAGTAGGCAGAGACAGACACATCTCTGAGTTGCCAGCCTAGTCTACATAGTGAACTGCAAGATAGCCAAGGCTACACAGTAAGACTATGTCTTAAAAAAATGAAGGATGGAAGGGAGGGAAGGAGGGAGAAAGGGAAGGAAGAAGGGGGAGGGGGGAAGGGAAAAAGAGAAAAGAAAAGAAAGATGGATGACAGTGGCCTATTGAGTTAAAAGGCAAACACAAGATTCTAGCACTGAAGGGAAAGTGACTGAACTCCAAAAGGCAGTTCCTCTTCCCTCAAGACTGAGAAGCACAGCCCCAAATTGCCTTGAAACTGTCACCCCACCAACAAGTCATGCACACTCATCCACTTGCATTCCACGTACACCCCAGACTTGGAGAGAGCGCAGCACTATAGGTCAGGAAAGGCTGAAAAGCTTTCCTGGCAAGACTCCAGTAGCACCTAACATACAACAGGCACTGGGATACACCATGTCACTTCTCTGGACACTCAAGGACAGGTTCCAAGACATCCTCAAGGACATCCAGAACATGGGTAGCCAAGGCCAAGAGACAGCCACTGGCCAAAAAACACAAGCCCAGACAAACTTGCTAGTGATAAAAGCTGCTTACTGCCCAGCAGTCTGCAGAGGGAGTGAGGCAGGGACGCCTGTGTAACAATCAAGGAGCGCATAGCAAAGGTCCAGTGCAGACAGCAGGCTGCTCTGGGTAGCAGTGAGCTCAGCTGCTAGACTAGCCAGGCTGCATCAGTTATCCCAGCACCAAGCCCAAGGGTGGCACACCTATACCTACATTGCAGGCCCAGTACAGCCCAGCAGGCTGCTTTACTGAGAAGGCAATCAGGGCCATAACCAACCACATCCCATGCAGACTGCTTTTGGGCAGGCTGTTACCTGAGCACTTTGCTGACAGCCTGAAGTACCATTTTGCAGTGAAATCCAGTTTTGGGGGGGTGGCTGAGCAGAGTTCGCTCTGAAGGGAGACTACAGTGCTCTCCAAACATGATGTGATGATTGCTGAGCTGGTGAGGGAAAGTGGAGTCCAAGCAATGCAGCTCTGGGCTCCCTCCCTCGGAAGTGCCCTCCGCCCTTCCTCTAGGCCAATGAGGACCACAGCAGAGACAAACAGCTGTTCCCTTTACACAGCAAGGGCCGCCCATGCTGGCGAAATAGGGGAGTGCCTGAACTGCTTTTTCAAAGTGATGACTAGCTAGCTAGCTGGGCAGGGTAGGATCAGGAAGCCCAAAAGAGAGGAGGCAGAGCAGTCCCAGCAGTGGGAAGGGCCTGTCAGAGAGGTCTAAGTTACACCTGGAGGCTCTTCCTTGCCATCTAGGCTGAAGACAGCCCTGGATAGTGAAGCCTGGAAAGCAGTAGGCAGGTGAGGCTTCTTCAATACTCAGGACAGAGATCAACAGGCCACTAGGATCCCTGTAGTGTGCACGCAAGCTGCTGCTACTGTGCAGGTGGGTCTCAGATAAGCTTTTTTGAAAGGGGTCAACGGGCTTCTGGAGAATCTGGAGGACACAGAGCTGGCTCTGGCAGGGCTGTTCCTCAGGCCTGCCAGTGAGGACCATTGCCACTATGGGTCAGAGCCACCTCATGGGCACCCAAATTGTGTAGCCAAAGCCTTCTTTATGGGAGACCACCAAGCCTTACAAATCAAATACCTGGGAGTGGTGACTCCCACCCCATCTCATCCTGGGCTCCACTGCAGTGTGAGAGCAGTCAACATGGACTGATAGTCAACATGATACTGCCCCGAGCTCCACTATGGTTTAGGTGGGAGTCAAGCTCCCACAATCTTGCCAATTAACAGAAAGAGTTGGACATTATAAAACTCCACAGAGATGACAGGTATGAACCAGGTTTTGGTGTTATATATGTTTTCCCCAGGGTTAGACAGCAGCTAGAGGATGAAGAAAGAAGGTGGGCCTCTTTTAACCTCCCACCAAGGGTCCCCACCTGATTTGTCTCTGAGCCAGGAGCTCTGGCTCTCCTTGCTGGACTGTCTGCAAGATCTCCACTGCATAGAGCCTCTTTCCTCTCAGTTAGGAAAAGGCTTGTTCACCCACAGGTGAGTAGTGACTGCTGAGGAGCTTGGCCCTACCTCCTGGAAGGTGGTCTGGTTATAAGAAGCTGAGCCTTTGAATAATGTACTTGCTAGTAGAAGTATATTTTAAAAGTGCTGGAAGTATAAAGAAGCAGAAAAACACAAACTATGATCAGGAAAGAAAGCCAGTGCAAATGGATCCAGAGATGACAATGATGCTGAGTACTGAACACCATAAGCAGGTAATGTGTCAGCTTTTACAAATTAAAAACAGTATCCAGGCCGGGTGTGGTGGCGCAGGCCTTTAATCCCAGCACTCAGGAGGCAGAGGCAGGAGGATCTCTGCGAGTTTGAGGCCAGCCTAGTTTACAAAGTGAGTCCAGGACAGCCAGGGCTGTTATACAGAGAAACCCTGTCTCAAAAAACCAAAAAACAACAACAAACAAACAAAAATAGTATCCAAAAGAACAAGAACACACAAACATGTAAGTCAAACTGTCACCGTGACATGACACTGAGAAGGCAGGGCAAGTCAACCAGATGGCTGAAGAGCAGGCAGAAGGACAGAACACAGAAGGGGCATCAGTGGTGTGCAATGGTGGGAACACAAAAGGAGGCCAGCCAAATGGTACAGGGCTCAAAGTCCTGGGAGAGTTCAGGACGGGAAACCATCATTTAGGAGAGTGACATGATCCAATTTATGTTCCTCACGGGTTTCTCTGGTTGTGGTATGTGCTAATGGGACGGAAAAAGAAATCTGGGCTAGCAGCTTCTGCAAGCATTGAGGTACGTGGGGTAGGAAAAAGCACTTGCCCAACATGCTCTGGAGGCAGTGCCAGGGCCTGCTGGTAAGCTTGGTATGGATGATTGAAGAGAGATGGCATCCAGTATGGCTTCTAGGCACCCCATACCTGCATCACTTTATTCTGTCTTACTATTAAGAATAACCTGAAAGCTGGGCGTGGTGGCGTATACCTTTAATCCCAGCACTCTGGAGGCAGAAGCAAGAGGATCTCTGTGAGTTCAAGGCTATCCTGGTCTACAAAGTGAGTCCAGGACAGCCAGGGATACATAGAGAAACTCTATCTCAAAATCAAAAACAAAAACAAAAACCAAACCAAACAACAACAAAACTCTGAAGCTGGGGAATCCTAAAGAGAGGGCTTATTTAGTTTACAATTCTCAAGTTCAGGGCCCACATCTGGCAATTGTCAAAAACAAAAACAAAAAACCCACCTCACACATTCCTTTTTATTTTTACTACTTTATGTGTAAGGGTGTTTGTCTACATGTATGTCTGTACTACATGTATGTTTGGTACCCACGGAGGCCAGAAAAAGGGATAAGATTCCCTGGAACTGGAGGTACATATGGTTGTGAATTGCCATATGGCTGCTGGGAATCAAACTCTAGTGCCTGGAAGAGCAACCAGTGCTTGTAACCACTGAGTACATCATCTCTCCATCTTCATATATCAACCACTCTTTTGCTGATTGAATTCCAAGGTGTCATAAGAGATTCTCTAACCCTAATCACCCACCGAAGCTCTTGCCTTTGAACACTATGGTAAGAATCAGTCTCCACTGATGAATATCTCACAGTAGAGATTAAAGTCAACATATAGGCTCTTGGAGGGGCATATTCAAATCATATTCAGACCACAGCAGTACCCATCAGAATGACTAAAATAAAGTGTTAATAAGAACATTGAACAAGTAGATTTCTTAATCATTACTGGAGGGAATCCAAAATGGCCAGCTGGTCTGGTAAGCAGTTTGAAGGTATCTAAAAAGTTAAACATACAATTACCATGTGACTCAACCACTTCTCTCCTGGGCATGTGACCTAGAGAAATGAAAACTATGTCAAAACAAAGGCATAAAAAAAAGTATGAGCCGGTCATGGTGGCACACGCCTTTAATCCCAGCACTCAGGAGGTAGAGGCAGGCAGATCTCTGTGAGTTCCAGGCCAGCCTGATCTACAAAGTGAGTCCAGGACAGCCAGGGCTACACAGAGAAACTCTGTCTTGAAAAAAAAAAAAGTTTTTTATTTCATGTGCATTGTGATCTCACCAACATTTTAATAGACACAAACTTTTTCTTTTTAATGTTACTAAAATATGAACATACTTGGGGATGGAAAGACAGCTCAGTGGTTAAGAGCACTCCAGGGGACTTGGGTTCTATTCCCAGCATTCATATGGCAGCTCACAAACATCTGAAACTCAGTCCTAGGGCATTTGATATTTCTTCTGGCCTCTGCAGGTACAAAGCACACATATGGTACACAGACAAACATGTAGGCAAAACTTGCATATGCCTAAAATATAAATAAATCAATCATTAAATAAAAAAATTAACAAAGTAGGTAACCATAGGTTGCATGTACCTAACAAAAATAGTAAAGAAGTCCTGCAACTCAATGATTTAAAGAAAAGACAATCCTGTTTTCAAGAATAGCTAACAACTGAACAAGATGTGTTACAGAGACAGACAATCAAACAGTGTTCTGGCTAGTTTTACGTCAACCTGACACAAACTAGGGTCATCTGGGAGGACAGAATCTTAATCCAGAAAATGCCTCTTATAAGATTGGCCTGTAGACAAGTCTGCAGGACATTTTCTTGATCGATAATTGTTATGAGAGGACCCAGCCCTCTGTGGGTGGTGCCACCCTGGGGAGGTCCTGGGTGGTACAAGAAAACAGGCTGCGGGGAGCAAACTGGTAAGCAGCACCCTTCCACGGCCTCTGCATCAGTTCCTGCCTTGATTTCCTGTCCTGACTTCCCTGGATGATAGACTACAAGCAATAAGATGAAAAAAACCTCTTTCCTCCCCAATTTGTTTTTGGTCACAGTATTTTATTGTAGCAATAAAATCCCTAACTAAGACATAGGACACTATGCATAAGAGAGTGCTTAGCAGGACTGGTTGCTGGGAAGTACATGTTCTAAACACCACCCCCCCCCACACACACAATTATGCTACCTGAGACAGAATGCCTCAAGCCAAACAGAACACAAATACATGACAAGGTAGGTTAAAAAAAAAAAAAAAAAGAAGGGGGGCAGTCAGACAGTCAGAGAAGGAACACAACACTGGTGGGGACAGAAAACGGAATGACTAATTTGGGAAATGGTTGGTAGTTTCTTTTAAAATTACCTAAGCCAGGAACTCTACAGCTACACACTAATCCAAGAGAAAACAGAATTGTCTGTCCACATAAAGATTTAAACAAGAACATGGCAGCAGTTAGAAAGCAAAAGTCTTGGTCTAAAAGGGGGAACAAGGCCTGCTCTTGGGTGGCACTACTCAATGATCAGTAGGGTTCAGCAGGAGAGCTAGTGCAAATAAGCTGCAGGTAGTATGTGACCAGGAAGTGCAGCAGGCATGCACCTGCAGCTGTGAGAGTGCCAGAGTACTTCTGCACTGGATTGCCACTGAAGACACAGCTCAAAGAGAATTCTTCTGGTGTCAAGACCCAGCTTTTCTTTGCCATCAAACAGCTGAGGCATGTCCACATTAAAGAAAGCAAGGGCCTAGGACCACAACACCCTTACCCCATGTGATGTCAGAAGCTACATGGGGTCAGATAAGGAGAGTACCTGATGGTAGAGAGGAAAGTACTATATAGCTGCAGGAAGTAAAACATTGAAAACTTCAGTTTTCTGTGTGTGCACACCTCAGATTCTCCAGTTAAGCAAGATCAGTTAAAATCAGGAACTATGGAGCTACAGGTATAGCAAGCACACCTTTCAAACCAAAGTCCACAAAAGGAAGTCAGTGAACAAAACAATAAGGACTGAGTTTCATCTCCTTTTAAATAACCAACCACATCACAATCTGAGATTTGACAGTTTTTGAGACAATGGACAGATAAAAGGCAACAAAGGACATTGATTTCTTAGAAAAGCCAGAAACCTCTGTACCCACACCTGCTGTATGACAGACTCTGTCCAGAGTCAGGCATAACAGAAATCCAGGAATCACTGAGTTGAGACAACCTAAATTCTGGGCAAGGCAGAGCAGCCTTTCTCAGATACCTGAAGGAAAAGGGATTCCCTCAGATACCTGAGCCTTCCCTTAGATACCTGAGAGGAGAGGGCTGCCAAAAGCTTCACTAAGGCCTAACCATGAACTGAGCCATGTGCATATAAGTAGTATAAGGTAAAAGAGCTACTTGGGGGTCTACGGGACATCCTGGAAGCTCATAGTCATCTACTGGGTGTCCAGTAAAGTACAATGAGGGGTTAGAAGAAGAATCATTTCCACAGGATATCCTCCCCATCCACCTCAGATATCCCACAAGATGTCTATTAGCATCTCATACTCAGCTAGACCTGACTCCTCCTAGCTTCTTAGGAGTCCTCCCTGGTGCCCTCATGGACCCCACATCATAGTCATCAGAGAATCATGATGGCTCCACACACAGCACATATCTGGATCAGTCTCTCAGGCTTATTACTAAGACAGACCCCCATGAGCTCTTGCCCATTGCTGCTCTAAATCTCACCATAGACACACACTTTTCTTCTATGTGTAGAACAGCTTTCTACTTGGTCTCCAGTGGCTCCCAGAACTAGCTGGGATTATCTTATTCAGATATCCTTTAGACTCTGCACATAAGCAGGCCCCTATCCCAAGAGACCCTCCAATAACCTCATCTTGTGCAGATACCTGTACTCCTCAGACATGCCCATCTGTCCTGTCAGAAAGGAGACTCTAGGGCAAGGACCTTATGTCCACTATATTCCCAGTACCTAGAATAGAGCACCAACAGGGAGTCAATACTGCCAATGAATTAAAGAAATTCCAAGTTAGTATCACAGCCAGAGAATAACTCTTAAAGCACAGAGAAGATACAGGTAGGTGAGAGATTCAAACCACAGAGTCAAATGAGATTACCGTCCCTGCTTCAACATGTTCTCAGTCCACAGGGCCTGAACCAATCCCATGCTCTATCCGTGCAGTTCCCTGATGGCATCCAGGCAGTGTTCTGGGAACCTTATGGCTGACATGGTCAGGCACAAAGCTCTAATTACAGGCTCATTGGGGGAGGAATGGGGAAAGGGTAGGCCTTTTCCAAGATAGTAACCTCTGTGACATATGCAGCTGTCTGGACTGGGATGCCCACAATGGCCCAGATGAAAAGAACTACATCCCCAAACTAGCCACACTGGTATCTAGTTTGCACTCCCAAACAAATATGGATGCCACGCCTTGGCTCCTCAGTCATAAACACTTCCCCAATGAGTCTCTTTGCTTCTGTGATTTGTCTCTGACTCCATAATGCCTGTCTCCCTTAATTCTGTGCTCCCTTCCATGCAAACCAGAATCACCAGGACACCACTTAGTCACATTAGTGACACCTGTACCAGTGATTCAGCGAATACAGTGGAACTGATCTTTATCACTGATGGCAACTGTGGTTAGTAATAGAGAAATGGGAGAGACTCATGGTGCCCAGCTCACAGCTCCAGTCACTCGGCCTTGCTCTCCTTCATTCCCTAATCACATGCACGCACACACCTACCTACCTGTCTGGGCAAGCATTGGAAATGTTACACACTACTCTAGAGTGGAGTATAGAAATAAGACAGCTCTATCTTTCAAAGCAAAATCCCTAGAGCAGGTTAGATACACCCCACCCCCATAGAGGAAAAATCTCAAGATAGGCAAAACTATAGCAAGTTATTTTTCAGGGTTCTATCACACACACATAATGAAGGTACTTAGCACACATGGGAGCTGAAATGTTTCTTTCAGAGGCAGACAAGCAAATGGGACAGAAAACACAGAGATGTCTTTTTGTTGTGGCCACTAGACAAGACTTCCAGGGTTCTACTGCCAGACTACTATAGCTAGCAGACACATGGCTCATACACAGTCAAGACCCTAAGGCCCATTCCACACACTCAGGCTGCTCTTTTGTCCCACAAGCAGAAGCAAGGCTGGAACAATTAGAAGAAAGAGTGTCTAGTAGTCAGTGCTGGGATCAGTCTAAGTAAGAAGCTGACATACAGAGTGTCTTCTTAGCCTAGAAGGCCTTTACTGGCTCCTGCCTTTGGGGTTCCAACATACCTGAGCTCCTAGAGATGCTTCCAGAAATGAGCTTGTACCAAGAAACAGCAATAGCCCAGCCAGCCAAAGAACTCTAACCAACACTCCATAGTGCCCAAGTACATCAGGCAGGAGGGCAGCAAACAGTTCCCAATAGACTAATGAAAGGGCCTTGCATCACAGATGTAGAGTTCTTTGTGTGAGACATCTGGCTTTGCACCCTGTGCCCAGCTCCCAGGCCCTTTCTTCAAAAGTTTACCAGAACCCATCCAAGGCTGACAAGACTGGGCAATCAGTCTATATTAAGGGTTCAATTCTGCCAAGCTTTGAAACAGGCAACTGGGAAAGGACCAAGGACAAGAGTCTTGAGGTGGGAGCTCAGGGGGTAAGAAAGAGGAGTCAGTGGAGGGCTAAAGGGATGAGTATGATAATAGGGAAGGGACTTCTAGGAACTGAGGTGAGGTCTGGACTATGGTCTGAGGACCTGGAAAGCCCCTAGAGGACTTAATTAGGAGAGCAGAGATTTCACTGGCACCATGGAGCACAGTAGAAGGATCCAGAGATTCAAGGGCACTCAGACATCCTAGATGTCTGATGGTAGAAACATCAGGTGACATTCCAATGTAGAGGCATCAGCCTTGCCTTTAGCCTTGTCCTCCCCTACCCCTACAAGAGATGAAGACAAACATGCACCAGTATCCTGAACATTGCCCCAGAGAGTTTCCTCCTAAGACTCAGGGCTCAGCATCCAGATGACTGTAGTTCACACTCATGAATGGTGGTGTCATCATGATGTATTCCTATACTGCAGATTGAGGTGCAGCAGATGCCCAGGAAGGACCACCTACCCACAGAAGAGGTGCCCAAAAGCAAGGACCCTTGTGTGCACATCTGCATTCTGCTTGCACACTTGAGGCAATTTCCTCATTGAGAAGCTCCCGGGCCCACAGACCCATAACATGGAACACAGACCCTAGCCAGGAACATAGACCCATAACAAAGTAGTTATCTTAGTGCCCTGCTGTCCTCAAGCAAAATAAAGTGTGTCCTCTAAACATATATTGGACAGTCCAGTTAACTGCTCCTTGGTCAAGTGAGTAACATTCCCACCAGCCATGCAACCTTAGTCAACCTGCAAAAAGTAGAGGTCCCGGTCCATTGGGAACATATCTGGTCAAGCTGTAGGAGCAATTTCACACAAACTGCATGCCCGGGGGAAAGACTCTGAGAAAGAAATCTAGAGTGACCAACTGCAGTATCCTATTATCTTATGGTCAGTCCTGTTGGCTGCAGCAGCTCCCTGCTCCTTCCTGAGTTATGGAGAGCCTACAGGATCAGAGATAACTCCCAGGCAGGGCAGTGAATGAAGGTGAGACAGTCTTTGTTCTGCTTTCTTCCAGACAGTGCATATTCTTTTCTTGGTATACCCACAAGGTTCAAAACTATCATGGTGGGCTGTACCTTTCCAGCTGGGGAAGGAAGGCTGCCTAAGACCCCTCATCCTCCTCCATGAAGGGCCTCCTGCATGCAAGTGCCTCATCTACCCTGTGTGGCTACACCAAGAGATTCTGGGTGGCAGATTATCCCACTCAGGGGCTCAGCCTGTCAGCTCCCTCAGAGGAATGAGTAGCCTGAGTAAATGGAAAGATGGAGGTAGCCCAGATGGCTACAGCAGTAGCTATAGGCTCCCTTCAGGTTATAGGGCTTCCACACCTGGTCTGCTATGTGGTATCCTTTACACTGAGGCTCCTAGGCCAGACCCAAGCCCTGCTGCCAACTAGTTGCCAATCTCAGAGTCATTTCAGGCTAGACTGGGTAGAAAGGGATACCCTGTGCAGGAGTGAGGCAAGGACACCAAGCAGTTGCTTTCTTTATACAAACCACAGCCTGAAATTCCAGGAAAGGAGAAGAAAGCTACTCCTTGGGAACTCTCCATGTACCAGGCAGCACAAGACTTACCACAAGGCTGGAGAGATGGCTCAGCAGGTAAGAGAACTTGTTCTTACAGAAAACCCAAGTTCAACTCCCAGTACCCACATAATAGCTCATAGCCACCTGTAACTACAATTTTGGATATAAACAATGCCCTCTTCTGACCTCCATGGGCACTATACACACACACACACACACACACACACACACACACACACACACACA
>CAJQZJ010032885.1:1529184-1547781 GCA_907164525.1 Lophiomys imhausi
ATGCCTTAAATTACTGAGTTGTTCTAAACATATATTGCACTCCAGGAGAAAGGACACTCAACACAGCTTACACTAGAGGACAGCCTGGAGGTCATGCCAAGTGGGAGAACAGCACAGAGTGTGTCCACTCAAGAGTCTAGGTCATGGAAGGCAACCCTACAGCACTGGTCTTGCAGAGATGGCTCCTCTGAGGATTGAGAGGGTCTCTGTGAGACCAGGAAGGAAGTTCTGTGAACGTCTGTTCTGCACAACCTACCACTCACAATGATGGTGCTGGAGCCATGGAATGGTGGCTTTTCTGCATTGCTAAGATGGAGTCCAGGGCCTCACACATACACTATATCAATGCTCTACTTCTGAGCTCCATCTGCAGTTATATGCCCCATTCTCTGATTTTTCCAATAAAAAAAAAAAAATCACAGTAGAGCAGTGGTAGAGCACACGTTTAATCCCAGCACTCAGGAGGCAGAGGCAGGTAGATCTCTGAGTTCAAGGCCAGCCTGGTCTACAGAGTGAATTCCAGGTCGGCTGGCCAGGGCTACACAGAGAAACCTTGTTTCAAAAAACTAAAAACAAACAAACAAACAAACAAACAAACAAACAAAAAACCCTCATAGTAACAAAGAAGAAAGGGAAGGAAGGTGTTAGGGAAAATAGTACTCCCTCTAGGCTACATCCTCCAATGTAAACATGTTCAAATGGGGAGGGGTCCTGTATCCAAACAATGATGCTCAAAATAGTTGGGCTGGCTCCTGAGTGAGAAGTCACTGTTCCATTGATGGACATGGCCCAGAAGCAACCTGAGAAAAGCCTCAACTGTTCACCAATATCCTAGCAGTCACAAGAAAAAGAACTGTAATACAGGCTGGCGATACAGCCTGGGAGTTAGTTTTTAGAACCAGCTTACTTACCAGCATCGTGCACTCAGAGGAAAGGAAACTGTCTGAGGTAGAAAAGTTGGTGGCTGAGGCAGGCCCTCCCTTGCAGTGGGGTCTGACCCAGCCCTTATACCTCAAGGCTGTTCCACATGAGTTCCTGTACTGGCAGCCCAGCACTGGAGCCTTTATCCTTGACCACCTCCAAGGTGACAAGTACACAGGGAAAGGAGGCAACCATATTTACACCCATGTGGCCAAAAGGATGCTCCTTTGCCAAGACTCCACGACCCTTCACCAAGAATCTTGTGCTTGACTCAGGAGACAAGTCCATACTACTCAAGACGAAGTATCTCACTCCTTCTCGGGGCTACAGAGGAGGAGAAGCTGCTGTACATTCTACCCCAAAATCCACCACTACTCCCACAAGCCAGCCAGTGATGCTGGAACTCAGCACCTGTCTCTTCACATGTTGAGCTGAGAAGACAACAAAAACATCCTTTCCTGTCAGGAGGAGCCTCCCTTCCACAACTGTCAAGGCTAGGCCAATGTACAACATATAAAGGGGTAGGAAGCATGCCAGGGTACCTCAGCTACAAGAGGAGGCCTAATGGAACCCCCTACATGCCTCACAAACTCACACAACTAAGCCCCAAGAAGTCAGCAAGAACCCCACCTCCAAGGCAGCAAGCAGAGGACTTACAGGGGCCATGCAGCAAGCCAAACATCCTCCTACAGTAAAAATTAGACACTGATTGAGAGGAAGCAGCAGCAAGGTAAGGTTGAAAAGAAAGTGCTGCCTGGTACATTCAAGAGGGAAGAGAAGTGAACCAGAATCCCAGAACAAATTTAGAAGGCAGAGAAATACACCACCACGCCACCCAAATCCTTCTGCTCCAAGTTCATGTCCCACCAGAAACTGAACAGTTTCTGTTTTGGAGCCTACACAGTCACTCTGCCTGGCCCAGCTGTTGTACCAACAGGAGGGCAGGGGTGTTAAGGGGCCTAAGAATCTATTCCTTTCTGATGCCCAACACTCACAGGCTACACATGGCAAATGGAAAGGAAGGAAGTCTAGGAAGGAAGGAAGACTTGTGTTTATGGCTAAGGCATGCCCAGTACTGAGGAGCAGAGGAGCAGAACCAGTTCTAGGCTCATCTGCAATCACAGGTGAGTCCTATGCACACCAAGTAGACTGCTCACTATTCCCAGGAGCTTGTAGGTTCCAAAGGCAAGTCCATTCATAGCAGGAAGACTGTGACACCCTGTCTATCACACACCCTTGGCATGTCACCAATCTGTATAGGCCCTGAGCACAGGCGGCCAGAAAAGGGTGATGGCCAGCCCTGCCAAGATGCCCCTCCCTGCCTGGTGGTATAAAAACCTCAGCTGCAAAATATAGCCCAGCTCAGTCCACAGGAAGGAGGCAGGGAGCCCTACACAAGAGGGAGGCAGCAGCTCTGACATGGCTGGCCAGATGGAGCAGAGCTGCTCAGAGCCTACCAGGTGCCTGCTCCCTGAGTGTTGGACTATGAGGCCCCTCCAATGACCTGCACTTCCACATTATATACCAGCCAAGGAAGCCCCACAGAGACCTTATTATGGTACTCTAACCAAAAACCTGGAAACCAGTAGAGTTTTTCCCCTAAAAAGAAAAGCCTGAAATCCAGAGACATAGAGAAGTAAAACTTTCAGAGAGAGAAACTATCTGAAGAAATGAAAGGTACCTCTGTGGAAGGATAAGAGGCATCTCCAGAAGGCAGTACAGAGGATCCCAATGAAGATAGCTTCACTGAGGACTGGTTACTGCCCCAGACTATCAGGAACACCACCCAATGCAGGTGGGAAAGCCTAGGCCCAGAAGTGCATCTTAAACCACACAGCATGGTGTACAGCCCTCCAGGACTGTGCCTGGCCTGTGGCTCTAAAGAGGAGTCACAAACCACCAAGTGGACTCTAAGATCTAAAAGGTCAGTGCAGCGCCTGGCACTGTCCTTGTCTGTTGTGTCACAAATACCAGGTGAGGTAGGTGCCCAGGAGAACCACCAGGCCTTGTCAGAGCTCTGTCAGTCTTTGTCATTTTGTACAGGAAAAGACTGAGTGGGTAGAACAGCAGGAGGCTGGCAACCCCCCCCCCCAAAAAAAAATCATAGGGCACTGGTCTTTCACTGGCCACCTGTTCCACCAGCTGCAGGTCACCAGGCAAGCAGGCTGTCTTCTCAAAGGCACATTCCTCTTTAATTGGAAATGTTATTGTCTTTAAAGACAGAGGGGAGGCGTTAGATGTGGGAGTTGCCTGTGTTCTCAAAGTGAGAGAAACAGCAGAGCAGGTGCTAAGGACCATCCTTCACATTCTTCAAGGAGGCAGCAACTGAGTGACTAAGACTAGAAGGGCTTAGTGCTTAGGGCTGAGAGACACAGAGGTGCCCTGGGGACCATCTAGACAGGCACAAGTCCATCTGGGCCTGCCCAGCAGGGACAACAAAGAACTCTGGACATATAGACACTGGAGGATTGGAGTCACCAGACACGAACACTGAGCACCTCCCACCGGGAAACTGTACTCCCACCCTATCGGATCCTTTCAGGTCTCCAGCTTCTAGACTCAACCCCAAAATTAGGATCTCCAGAGTCCACAGCATCTGTGCTTGGACACCCAGGAGCATAGCAGCAGAGTTGCTACACGCTGAATACCCAGACTACAACACAGAGAGCTCTGACTCGGGAGCAGTGAAACAATCCCAGGCCATTGCTCATGGGCTGTACCAGATCACAGTGCTTCTGGTTATTAGATGCACATTGATCCTGAGAACTTCCTGAGAGAAGCTTGGGAGGACCACGAACATGGTCCAACACGTAAGCTGCAGAGGAGCTACAGCCCCAGCCAACAGTCTGTGGCCTGCTAACCTGCACCGTCATTTATATGAAGACCAGTTGGATCCCAGGAACCTACAGGAACACATCCCACTACAACCCCTCACCTGAGTCCCCAACTGGGACAACAGGAAGGGGTGAGCTCTGGGAGACACACTGAGAACAAACCTCCACACAAGGCCCCATCCAGCCTGTAAAGAGCTACAGATCACCAAGCTATATGACTTCTACACCAAAGCGCCCTTCTTGGTACCAACCTCAGAAGGCACCAGGAACAAACAGCTAAGAACAACCAAATGGCTAAAGGTCAGCGAAAGAACAAATCCAACAAAAGTCAGGGAAATGTGACTCCAACATAACGCTGCTATGCTAGTACAGCAAGCTCTGACCACTCCACCACAACTGAAACACATGAAAACTATGACAAATCTATATTCTGGAAAGTGATAGAGTCCTTTCAAGAAGAATTTAAATCTCTGAAGGAATTCAAAGATTCCACAATTTTACAAGCAAAAGCAACAGAGAATACCATTAGAGATCTGCAAGCCAAAGTGGCTCAACTTGAACAGGAAAGAGACAAGGCAACAAGCAAATTGGAGCAGGAAACGTATAAAACGAATAAAATGTTTCAAGACTTGAAACTGGAAGTGGAAGCAATAAAGAAAACACAGAGATAAGAGTGGAAGCGGAGAATCAAGGGAAAAGAACAGGAAATACAGGCATGAGTATCAAAAATAGGATACAAGAGATGGAAGACAGGATCTCAGGCATGGAAGATTCAATGGAAGAAATCAGTACAACAACCAAAGAAAATGAGAAAGCTAAAAAAGTTCTCACCCATAACATTCAAGAAATCAAGGATTCCATGAAAAGATGGAACCTAAGAATTATAGGCATAGAGGAAAGAGAAGACTTCCGACTCCAAGGTCCAGGAAACATCTTCAACAAAATCATAGAAGAGAACTTCCCAAACCTAAAGAGAGAGATGCCAATAAAATTCCAAGAGGCATACAGAACAACAAACAGACTAGATCACAAAAGAAACTCCTCTCGCCACATAATAATTGAAACTCCAATGTACAGAACAAAGAAAGAATATTAAAAGCTCTAAGAGAAAAAGGTCAAGTAACATATAATGGCAGATCCATCAGAATTACACCTGACTTCTCAGAAACTTTAAAAGCCAGAAGGGCCTGGGCACACATCCTACAAGCCCTGAGAGAACATAGGTGCCCAGCCAGACTACTATACCCAGTAAAACTCTCTATCAACATAGATGGAGAAAACAAGATATTCCATGACAAAATCAAATTTAAGTAATACCTCCCTACAAATTCAGCCCTATAGAAGATTTCAGAAGGAAAGTTCCAACCCAGAGAAGATAACTACACCCAAGAAAACAGAGGAAACCAAAAACTCCACTGCAGCTAAACCAAAAGAAACACACAACCACCACCTACACCAAACTAATAGGAAATAACAACCATTCGTCATTAATATCCATCAACATCAATGGACTCAACTCCCCAATAAAAAGACACAGGCTTATAGAATGGATCCGTAAACAAGACCCATCATTTTGCTGCATACAAGAAACGCATCTCACTAACAAAGATAGATGCTACTTCAGGGCAAAGGGCTGGCAAAAGGTTTTCCAAGCAAATGGACCCAGGAAGCAAGCTGGAGTAGCCATCTCAATATCAAATAAAATAGACTTTCAACTGAAGTTAATCAAAAAAGATAGAGAAGAGCATTACATACTCGTTAAATGAAATATTCATCAAGAGGACATCTCAATATTGAACATCTATGCCCCAAATACAAGGGCACCTACATTTGTAAAAGAAACTCTTCTAAAGCTTAAATCACACATCAATTCCTACACATTAGTACTGGGAGACTTCAACACCCCACTCACAACAATGGACAGGTCATCAAGACAGAAACCAAACAGAGAAATAATGAGTCTAGCAGAGGTCATGAACCAAATGGACCTAACAGATATCTACAGAACGTTTCACCCAAACACAAAAGAATACACCTTTTTCTCAGCCCTGCACGGAACCTTCTCCAAAATCAACCATATGGTCAGACACAAAACAAGCCTCAACAGATACAAGAAAATTGAAATTTTGTTATCTTATCAGACCACCATGGAATAAAGCTGGACTTCACCAACAACAGAAATAACAGAAAGCCAACACACACATGGAAACTGAACAACTCTTTACTGGATGACTACTGGGTCAGGGGAGAAATAAAGAAGGAAATCAAAAACTTCTTAAAATCCAATGAAAATGAATGTACAACATACCCAAACCTATGAGACACAATGAAAGCTGTGCTACGAGCAAAGTTCATAGCACTAAGCGCCTTCAAAAAGAAAATTGTGACAGCTCATATTAGTGAATTAACAGCTGAACTGGAAGAATTGAAAAAAAAAAAGAAGAAGCAAACATTCCCAAGAGGAGCAGAAGGCAGGAAATCATCAAACTTAGGGCTGAAATCAACAACTTAGAAACAAAAAGAACAATACAAAGAATCAATGAAACTAAGAGTTGGTTCTTTGAGAAAATCAACAAAATAGACAAACCCTTAGCCAAATTAACTAAAAGGCAGAGATAAAAAACCAAAATCAACAAAGTCAGAAATGAAAAGGGAGAAATAACAACAGACATTGAGGAAATTCAGAAACTCTTTAGGTCCTACTTTAAAAATCTATACTCCACCAAATTTGAAAACCTAAGTGAAATGGACAATTTTCTTGATAGATTCCACCTTCCAAAGTTAAATCAAGATCAGGTTAACAGATTAAACAGCCCTATAACCCACAAGGAAATAGAAAGTCATTAAAAAATTCCCATCCAAAAAAAACCCAGGGCCAGATGGTTTCAGCACAGAATTCTACCAGACCTTCAAAGAAGAGCTAATACCAATACTCTTCAAGTTCTTCCACAAAATAGAAACAGAAGGAACACTGCCAAACTCATTCTATGAGGCCACAGTCACCCTGATTCCTAAACCACACAAAGACTCAACAAAGAGAGAACTTTAGACCAATCTCCTTCATGAACATAGATGCAAAAATACTATCAAACTGAATCCAAAAAACATCAAACGTATCATACACCAATCAAGCAAGCTTCATTACAGGAATGCAGGGATGGTTCAACATACGAAAATCTGTCAATGTAATTCACCATATAAACAAGTTGAAAGAAAAAAAAAACACATGATCATCTCGCTAGATGCTGAAAAAACCTTTGACAAAATCCAGTACCCCTTCCATGCTAAAAGTCCTGGAGAGAATGGGCATACAAGGACCATACCTAGAAATAATAAAGGCGATATACAGCAAGCCAGTAGACAACATCAAATTAAATGGAGAGAAACTTGAAGCAATTCCTCTAAACTCAGGGACAAGACAAGGATGTCCACTTTCGCCATACCTCTTCAACATAGTACTTGAAGTTCTTGCTAGAGCAATAAGACACCTAAAGGAGATCAAGGGGATAGAAATTGGAAACAAAGAAGTCAAATTATCCCTATTTGCAGATGATATGATAGTATATATAAGTGACCCCAAAAATTCCACCAGAGAACTCTTACAGCTGATAAACACCTTTTAGCAAGGTGGCTGGATACAAAATTAATTCAGAAAAATCAGAAGCTCTCCTTTATACAACAAATAAATGGGCTGAGAAACAAATTAGGGAAACAACTCCCTTCACAATAGCCACAAACAATATAAAATACCTGGGGGTGACTCTAACCAAGCAAGTGAAAGACCTGTACAACAAGAACTTCAAGTTCTTGAAGAAAGAAATTGAAGAGGCCATCAGAAGATGAAAAGATCTCCCATGCTCATGGATAGGTAGGATCAACATAATAAAAATGGCCATCCTGCCAAAAGAAATATACAGATTCAATGCAATTCCTATCAAAATACCAGCACAATTCTTTATAGACCTGGAAAAAGCAATTCTCAATTTCATATAGAACAACAAAAAACCCAGAATAGCTAAATCAATCCTGTACAATAAAAAAAATATCTGGAGGTATCACCATCCCAGATTTCAAGCTGTACTACAAGGCAATAGTAATAAAAACAGCATGGTACTGGTATAGAAGACCAGTGGATCAATGGAATCAAATTGAAGACCCAGAAATGAACCCACACACCTATGGTCACTTAATTTTTGACAAAGAAGCCAAAACCGTACAATGGAAAAAGGATAGCATCTTCAACAAATGGTGCTGGTCCAACTGGATGTCCACATGTAAATGAATGAAATTAGAACCATACTTATCACCTTGTGCAAAACTTAAGTCCAAGTGGATCAAAGACCTTAACATAAGGCCAGACACACTATATCTACTAGAAGAGAAAGTGAGAAAAACCCTCGAACTCATTGGCACAGGTGACAACTTCCTGAACAGAACACCAACAGCTCAGGATCTAAGACCAACAATCAATAAATGGGACCTCATGAAACTGAAAAGCTTCTATAAGGCAAAAGACACTGTCATTCAAGCAAAACGGCAGCCTACAGATTGGGAAAAAAATCTTCACCAACCCCACATCTGACAGAGGGCTAATATCCAAAATTTACAAAGAACTCAAGAAATTAAATGCCAAGAAACCAAATAATCCAATCAAAACATGGGGAATAGAGCTAAACAGAAAATTCACAAAGGAGGAATCCCTAATGGCTGAGAGACACTTGAAGAAATGCTCAGCATCCTTAATCATCAGAGAAATGCAACTCAAGATGACTCTGAGATTCCATCTCACACCTGTCAGAATGGCTAAGATCAAAAGCTCAAATGACAACACATGCTGGTGAGGGTGTGGAGAAAGGGGAACACTCCTCTATTGCTGGTGGGAGTACAGGCTTATGCAACCACTATGGAGGTCAGTCTGGCGATATCTTAGAAAACTTGGAATAGCTCTGCCTCGGGACCCAGCCATACCCTTTTGGGTATATATCCAAATGATTCTTCACCAAACCACAAGGAGGTTTCCTCATCTATGTTCATAGCAGCCTTATTTGTAATAGCTAGAAACTGCAAACAACCCAGATGTCCCTCAACTGAGGAATGGATTAAAAAACTGTGGTACATCTACACGATGGAATACTACTCAGCTACCAAAAACAATGAAATCATGCAATTTGTAGCCAAATGGATGGAACTAGAGAAGCTCATCCTGAGTGAGCTAACCGATACTCAGAAGGATGTACATGGCATCTATCCACTTATAGTCGGATTTTAGCTATAGAGTACAGGATAACTATACTACAACCAATGCACCAAAGGGAATATGAACATAGACTTTGTTTCCTGTCAATGAGACACTTTGCCCTAGTGGTGCTGCCTTGTAGGCCCCCAGTGTAGGAGGTGGCTCTTGGCCCTCATATGACTGCTGAACTGGGGCAGGGGACTGTTATGTATGGACATTCCACTCCAGAGGAGTGTGATGGAAGGGATGGGAGTAGAGGGTGGGAGGGGAGACTGGGAGGGGTAGAAAAAGGACACTGGGATGGAGATGTAACCTGAAGTAATAAATAAATATTTTTAAAAAGTAAAATAAAGCCGGGCGGTGGTGGCGCACGCCTTTAATCCCAGCACTTGGGAGGCAGAGGCAGGCGGATCTTTGTGAGTTCGAGGCCAGCCTGGTCTACAAAGTGAGTCCAGGACAGCCAAGGATACACAGAGAAACCCTGTCTCGAAAAACCAAAAAAAAAAAGTAAAATAAAATACAAAAAAAAAGGAGGCAGCAACTGAGCGGCTGTGGCTTTGGGGGGAAATGCTACAGCACACAGCACCTGTGGGAAAAGGTCTGACAATACTACCTGCAACCTCACCAACCAGTCATGGCAAGGCAGCTTCCCTTTCATTACCTTGCTGACTCTGGACCAGGCTTGGCCTTCTCAAAGCCACGTCTCCCGAAATCACTCTTGGATCTATGTCTTAAAAGCCCATCTTGATTCTTTTCCTGCTTATGCAATACAGTAATATCTGGGTGGGAAATTTATAATAGGCTCATTCAGCTCTCCATTCCTGAGTCCAAGAAGCTGGTATCTGGTGAAGGTCTTAATGCTATGGCATCCACAGCAGAACCTAGAAGGGCAAAAAAGGCCAAGAACAAGCAGGAGTATTGCCTACGCGTAATACTAGCATTAGCACACTTCCAGCGGAGCAGTGCCTGTTTTGCTCTGACTGCTCAGACTTACAAGGGTCTCTAAGGCCTCCCATGACCTACGGGTACTGATGTTGGCTATCATGTCAGCTCAAGCTGCAGGCAAAGTGTCCCCTGCCTTCTAATTTAAAAATTATGAGCATTGGTGTTTTACCTGCCTGTGTGTCTGTGTGAGGGTATCGGATTGCTTAGAACTAGCATTGCAGACAGCTGTGAGCTGTCATGTGGGTTCTGGCAATTGAACTCAGGTCCTCTGGAACAGCAGCCAGTGCTCTTAACCGCTGAGCCATCTTTTCAGCTCCCATAACTGTTATTTTCTAACAGCCATAACTGTCATTCCCAGCCTTGGGGTGGGAGAGTACCCAGCCCCAGCCCCACAAAAATCCCTCCAATTCCTGAATAGGAAAACCCACCAATCCCTGAGCTCCTGCAAGCTCAGGATTTGAAATTCCACCAATCGTTGCTTTCTCCCAGGAGCAGAGGCAGTCATCCCTAGATTCACCCATCCCAATGAATCTCTTTTATGAAATTTGCTGCCTGGTCTGACTCTCTCGTTGGAAAAAGCCAAGAAGCAAAGAAGTGGAGCCGGGATGAGGTTCTTGAGCTGGTCAGCTCAGCTAGGGATACCCTCCCCTGGGAGCCACAATGCTGAAGAGGAGCAAAGAAGTGGAGTTGTTAAATTGCAGCACTCCAGCACTCTTAGAGATGGACCCAAGCAGCTGGGGAACAATGTCATAGGTTCAAGTGTTTGCAAATCAACACCAAGGAGATGTCTACTCTACCCAAAAACAGTAATAAAAGGCATGGAAGAAAACAGACACAAGTGGGATAGATGGGAGAGCAAAAAGACAAACAAAAGAAACAACTAAAGACAATGGCTATCACCATCTTCCATCACAGCAGACCTTCAGCATGTAAAACATAAAGACCCATAGACCAGAAAGTCTGGTTTTTAGCAATTTAATCACAAATATTCAAACTCAGAATAACATACAAATAATGAAGCTAAATGAAGCACTGATTTTAGAATGGCACACCAGAAAGTGCAAGATGCCCCTTCCCCACAAAAAAGGTAACAAGACTGCTTTTCTACATGAATACCAGCTAATGAGGAGGCTGTGCCATTGGTAGGAGGCCTGGGCACATCAGAGACATCCATCCCCTCTCAGGTAGACTCTAGGGCTCTAGGGCATCCAGAAGAAGCCTATTATGCAGACTCCCTTGGCAGATAGGCTGGCTCCACAGCTGCCCTACTTCCTAGTCAGCAAACAGGCCTAAGACTTTGCTCTAGGCTTATCTCTTTTTTTGTTTGTTTGTTTTGAGACAGGGTTTCTCTGTATAACAACTCTGGCATCCTGGACTCAGTTTGTAGACCAGGCTGGCCTCGAACTCACAGAGATCCGCCTGCCTCTGCCTCCCAAGTGCTGGGATTAAAGGAGTGCACCACCACCACCCGGCCTAGGCTTATCTCATAATAAATGTCACTATTGTGACCCTGAAGGTCAGGAACTCCACCTTGTCCAAGTCCATGGAACACACCAGAATATTGGCTTAAGGTTTCAGAACTGATATACTTAGGCTGAGGATACAGCTCAGTAGTAGGGTATTTCCTTAGTATGCATGAGGCCATGGGTTTCACCCTCCCTCCCCCAGCACAAATTAAAAAAAAAAAAAGAAGAAACTAAGAAAACAAAAATAAAACCCTAATGTACTGTTTCCACAGAGATTTGTTCCAATAACCAAAAACTAAGAGTGTAGCTCTGACACCTGGCTGTGTTCTCTATCCCCTGGGTAGAGCTGCCAATCACTGTCTCTCAGACATATACAGGGGAAGACGCAGCAAACCATGGCACTGGAGATAAGGCACACATACCCACCACAGCTTAACACTGTATCATCATCCACTCACAAAGTCCTGTAACTACCTTCAGGGAGGCTTGTGGTTCAGAAGCTCCCTCTCCCTCTGGTGCAGAGCCACCAGTCCCAATCCTGGCAATGACATGACCCCAGACCCAGGGCACTCTATGAGAGGGGATAATAGCAGACCATAATCTTTAGGAAGGGTTGCTATCTAAATAGGGTCAATGATGTAATAAACTTCAATCCCTTCCTCTGGATACCTCCTTCAAAAAAGGCACCTACATATAATTCCCACAATGAGCCAAAAAGACTGTACTTGCTTAACAGGACCCTAAACTCAGGTAAAAATCAGACAAAGACAGAATGGACATGTTCCCATAGCTATGCTGACTGCTCTTGAGATGTACGAGTAGTCAAAGGCAACCTGGAGCCATTCAAACAAAACACCAGCAATGAAGATGGTGGGTCAAAATAAACAAGGCCAAAGTGACCCAATTAGAATAACCTTCCACCCACTGTACTGTCAGCGATCAAAATGCTAGTGCTGCCCTAAGCTGGAATAGATGAGTACTCAGGCTCTCCCCTACTCCTGGGACAAGGCACGGGTCTTGGGGCCTGGCTCCTGCATCATTTGTACACATGTGTGCAGACACACCTAAGGGTGCTAGGCACTAGCCCCAATGCCAGCTCCATACTTGGTATTGGATATGTTTTCACTATGCAGAGCTTTCTCCATCCTTCTCTCATTAACCCCACAGTAACTCAGGAGAGGTCACTAACCACACAGAAAAGTCACAAAATACTAACTGTTCTTTGTACTGTGAACAAGATCACTGTGGGTCCAGCCCTAAGTGGTCAAGAGTGCCCTCTAGTGGAAACAAGGCCAAGCCTAGTCTGTGTGTAGTTTAAATCCTGGTGTAGGGGTAGGATGACATACATAGAGATGGAACATGCTGACATGTGGATAAATAGCCAGTCCTCAATCAGCTTTGACGGGTTCAACATGGGGCACCAGAAGGTCCCAGGCCTACAACCCTTTGAGGCCTTCAAAGAACTGGAGACCATAAGCACTGCTACACAGAGCCTGCAGGGTCCTGAAGGAGCAATAAGGTTGTTAGCCTTTTTTTGGACACTGCCTGCACGCTCTGCAAAAGCCCTCCATACAGGTCAGATGGGCTCTGGAGAACCAGACTTCCTGGGTTCATCAACCTCTGTAATTCACCTTCCCATTGTGAAGTGAGAACAATGGCTCAGGTGTGTTCAAGTGAGCAGAGTACAGCACTTTTCTAGAAATCTGACAATAGCCCTGGACATCCTTGGCTAGAGCTAGACCTGGAAATGGAAAGGCCATCAGTACTTGAAGAGTTTCTAATCTAAAGAACCCTAGCAGAGGGGACTTGTCTGTGCACCTTGCTCTGAACAGTCACATGAAGAGGAATCTTCAGCTGCCAGACAGATGATGCCAAACACGAGCTGCATCGACAGGGCCATCCCTGCCCTATCCCCAAGGCAAGCCGAATCCAACAAGCCACCTCTGTACCAGTAGCCAGCTCTTTTGCTTGCAGAGATACACAGCTATGAAGCACTACATCCACCTGCTGTCTCTCATTGTCCATCCCTGCACCCTACTCCTGACCATACAGGTCTTTTTACAAAACACTTCTTTGTGCTCCTTCTCTACATCACTCTTGCCTTAGGGCCTGGCTGAACCTATCCTATGTTCACTGCCCATCTGACATCTCCCTGCCTAGGTATCTCACGCCACAGAGAACAATGAGAGGGTGCCTCTACAGTAGCTATGTAGAATGTGATCATAGCTTCAACAAGCCACACTTATGAGGTAAAACCGTCTCTGCATCATCAGAGTGTTCTTGTGAAAACACAAATTTGGTCATGCTGAACCCATGAAGGTTACTGTCTTAGTGCCTCCCAAGGTATCCTCTGCATGTGGCCTTCACTTGTCTTAGAAAACTGTATCTAGCTTGCCTCCCCCTATACCGAAGTTTCCCTGTTTCAGGCTTCCTTTTTCAGGAAGGGTTAAGTGATGATGTCCATCTACTATATGCATTACCTGCACCCTGCAGCACCGAGGCAAGGCTTCAGAAACATGCTGGGGACACTTTGCAGACTATAGACAGCAGCAAGGAGCCTGGGCAGGGCCAGGGATGCATACATGAGGGCTCCAGTAGATATCAGAGCTGAGCAGACCACAAGCCTGGCTCAAGATAGGATAAGGTATTCATAAGCATAGTGAAAGCCATAATTGGTGACAGACCTTCAACCCAAATATGCTTACAGATTACAGATATATGAATCTTAAACTGGCACTTCTGAAAGACAACTAGGGTCGGCTTCTTCATTCTGAGAGCTGGCAAACTGAGAAAAAAAAACAAGCATGTACCCTGACTTTCTTGGGTGTACCAGGGGCCACAAGGGACACTAAACAGATACCCACCTAGTGAGAAAAGCAGACAAGGGAAACATCCTTCAGCATCCAGAACCATCTAAAGACACCATGGGTCCTGCCAATGAGCAGTGGCTGGACCATAACTGAGGAAGCACCTGCACTGATGAAGGAGTCTGAGCCTTTGTCAAGGTACCTGTGGACAGTTAGCTCAAGCAAAGAGAAATATTGTGAAAGGCACAGTACAGATGGCAGTCATACAGCAAACCAGTTTCCTCAACAGAAAAGTACAAAGAAGGTGCTCTTACAGCTCAGATGGCATCTGGCAATACCAACAGAGCCACCCACGGGATTTACAGATGGAAAGGAGACAAGAAAAGGGTTATCATGGGAGGGAGGCATAAGTAAAGGTAAAGAAAAAGGAGTGAAAAACTGAAAGAGGGAAGGAAGAGGAACAAATATATGTGGGTTTCTTAGGAAAATGGGAACACTGAGAGAAGACTTCCTGTGACTAGAGTGGGTAGCACACATCTGTAATCCAAGCTCTTAGAAGGCAGAAGCAGGAGGATTATGAGTTACAGGCCAAGCTGGGTGACAAAGTGAGACCCTATCTCAAAACAAAACAAAACCCAAAACCACTCTTCATCTTTCAGAGATGTGTACTGAAATACCCCCCAAGAAAATACTAAGACTTCAATATGTTTGGGCAGAGTGTTGGAAGCATATATAGCTCAGTGGTAAAGGACCTGCCCACCTTGGCTGAGGTCCTGAGTTTGTTACAGGCATCATGTACAGAAATAAAGCTCAGCAAATGTTTGGACAGGAAGGGAAAGGTACAGACAGGAGGGCAGAAATTTGGCCACAAGTTGATGCTATCAACACCGTTCTTTAATTCTGTGGCCTGGACAATATTCCACATCAAGGGTTGTGCCCTTCAGCTTCCTACACTCCATTAGAGGCCCATGCAGCCAAGATCTGGGCATGACTAGAAAAGGTGGCACTGAATCACGGGAAGAAAGAAGGGAAAAAGGAGGGGAGGCCCAGAACTCTCTCAGGCTCACCCTTCTACTGTAACATACACCTTGACACAGCTTTTCTGAACCTAGGATACCCATGTAGTGACTCTTGTGCCAGCACAAGTAGACAGCCCTGAAAGCCCTGCCCAGTCTGTTCTCATATCCAGTCTTCTCATGAGGTCACAGAGACTTCCTTCCTCACAGATTCCATAGAAGTCCCTTTTGAGCCCTCCCTTACAAACCTCAGAACACAACTTAATGTAGCCACCCACATCCACCACACTTCCTGAACAACAGCTGTGGAACCACTTATCATGGTGTATAGCTTATATTGTCACCCATGTGAACAGAGACCCTCAGAATAAGAGAATGGAGGTGGTCAAAGTAGTGACCGGTCTGTGTGCTCTGCCCCAAGGCTATGAATTTGCACAGCGAGCAGTGTGCAATAAGCTACAGCCCTGGGCAGTGCAGAAGGAAAGACCAGGGCCCTACGCTACCCATGGACAACGATGGGCAGTCTTTGTCCACCATACCCACCACAGGTAGCAGAAGTTCTTACAACCTGGTGGTTTTGATGCCCTGGGACCCATTTATATTCAACCTCTAAAGTCTGTTGGTGTCTGCCCAAGCCATTCAAAAAGGCCTCTAACTCTCATTTATAAGGATTTATAAAGAAAGTAGCTAAGAATTGTATGTTCGGAGTCAAACTACCAGAGGTCATCATGGCTCTCCTGAATACCTTGAAGAGCCCTCTAAGACAGATGGCAAGGCTCTGTCATATCAGACGCCCTGAACAAACCACATATATGGGAAGGGCCCCTTTGCCTCTCTAGGAGTGCCAGTCAGAAGTTGGGCAATGGTGACAGAGGGAGCACTGATGCACAGTGTCTTTCTCAGGCAAGTGCCATGAGACCATGATACAAAGAACCCAAGAATTAACTGTCCCATTCAGTTTCCAGGGGAAAGCTGGCTCGTGAAACCTACAGGAAAAGATATTACAAATACAGGCTCCACAGGTTGGGTAGGGAATCTCAGCATACAGTGGACAGAAGCAAGCAAAGGAATGTGGACCTGGATAATTTCTGGACAGTCTTTGGTCATGTCAACAGAATAATAGTAAAGACAGATCATGGCATTGGCCAGTGACACAGGACACAGGTCAGAGAGTAAGCTGCTATCAAACATAAGTGAGTATTCTAAAAGGTGGAAGGTACTCTGGGTTGCTGCCAGGCTGAGGAACACCAAGATTAGTGTGGGCTCTAGTAGTGTAAATATGTCACAGCTGATTTTATAAAAGTTACATAACATTTGGGCACAATGATCCTGTAATCCTAGCACTGAGGAGGCAGAGGTGTAATTGGGTGATTCTGTCTCAAAATAATAAATATACATTATATTAGGACAAATGAGGTGGCTTATGCCTGTAATCTTAGCAGTAGAGAAACAAAGTAGGACCAGGAAACCACCTTTTCTCAAAAAAAAAAAAAAAAGTTATACTAGGCCAAATGTGGCGGCCTATGCTTATAATCATAGAACTCAGGAGGTGGAAGCAAGAGGATCAGGAACTCAAGGCCAGCCTCAACTACATACCAAGTTTGAGGCTAGCCTGGACTACATTAGATGTTGTTTTAAGAAAAACAAGCAAACAAGAAAGGTCTCACTGAAACTGAACTTCAGGCCACGTATAGTGGCACACAGGCCTTTAATCCTAGGCAGAGGCAGGCGAAACTCTGTCAGTTTGAGGCCATACATAGAGTACCAGGACAGCCAGGGCTACATAAGGAAATGTGGTCTCAAATAAACAAAACTACTCAGGATAAAGATGTGGTGGACAAGGAATCTCAGACAGTGTCTAGAAATGGATTTCAGAATCTCACACTTGGTTCAACCATCAACATGCAAGGAGAGCCATGATTTACAGAAGCAAAGGTGGCCTGGAATTCCTTAATGCAACTCAGAATCCAGTCTGCTGCATTGACAGAGAAAAGGAAAAAAACAAGGTCTTACTAATGTTCACCAGTGATGGTTTCTTTAGAACTCTTCTAGCAGACCTAGGTTATAGCAGTTATGTAACAGATGCATTATTAAGGACTGTCTGCTGATTTTGCATCTTGTTCTACACACACCTGAAGTCAGTCTCCAAGCATCTTGCATATCTTGTCTTTTTCCTCCCTTCTGTTCTGTTTGTTTTTCCTGTCACTAGAGAAGGGTGGTAGTGTTACTTTTAAAAATTGTGTTTGTGGGGCTGGAGAAATGGCTCAGCGGTTAAGAGCACTCACTGGCTGCTCTTCCAAAGAACCTGGGTTCAAATCCCAGCAACCACGTGGCAGTTCACAGCTGTCTGTAATTGCCAGGCGTGGTGGCTAATCCCAACACTCGGGAGGCAGAGGCAGAGGCAGGTGGATCTCTGTGAGTTCAAGGCCAGCCTGGTCTACAAAAGTGAGGCCAGGACAACCAGGGCTACACAGAAAAACCCTGTCTCAAAAAAAAAAAAAAAATGTGTTTGTGCCGGGCGTGGTGACACATGCCTTTAATTCCAGCACTTGGGAGGCAGAGGCAGAGGCAGGTGGATCTCCATGAGTTCAAGGCCAACCTGGTCTACAGAGTGAGTCCAGGACAGTCAGGGATACACAGAGAAACCCTGTCTCAAAAAAACAAAACAAAACAAAAAAAAACAAACAGAAAATTGTGTTTGTTTCACGATATACTCGGCTAACACCCAAATAATTGAGACTCTATATTATTTTAACATGGCTTTACAGCACAATCTTGAGTGGTTTATGTCTAGTCTTAACCCTCTATGTTATTCTGACTCCCTTTGCCAAAATTCCCAAGTTACTTGCTTTTTAGTTCTTTGCTCCAGCTGAATCTTCCTTATCTCTCCTGCACCTCTGCCCATGGCTGAATCTCCTACTTCTCCTTCTAAATCCTCCTCCCCTGGAGGGCAGGAAGTCCAGCCCTATTCTCTCCCCTGCTCAGCGATTGGCTATAAGCTGCTTTTTATTGGCATATCAGGGAATAATTGGGGAGCAGTGTTTCCACAACATTCAGGACAAAGATTGCAACTAGATATGGAGGGGGGCGGTACAGAAATCAACATTTGAATTACCTTATGCCTACAGAAGGGATTGGTCTCCAAGGTCTGAGACACTAGTGGGTGAAGATAACTCATTACAGTTTTCAGGGAGCGTCTGTGCTTTGCCCTTAGTCACTCCAGTGGGTGCACCCTAAGGCAACAGTCCATAGGACCGAGAGCAGAGATCCCTCTGGTTCCTTCCATTCCCAAAGGACCCTGCATTACAGCAGCACCTCCCCCCACCACACACACACACACACACACACACACACACACACACACACACACAC
>CAJQZJ010032885.1:1547791-1588230 GCA_907164525.1 Lophiomys imhausi
CACACACACACACACACACACACACACACACACACACACACACACACACACACACCTCATTCCTCAACAGCAAGTACAAACATACTGGTCCTACCTTAACACCATACCCAGCATCAGTTTCACCATACCTAGAATTCAGTTTTCATTTTCCTCTACTACTCATAAAAAGTGACTTTAGATCAAATTGAAAGCCATTCTGAGCTATCTAGTTCTGGAAGGAAGGGGTGAGGTGTAATTGAACAATGAGAGTCTGATCCCTTAGTTAAGTCCTTCAGTGTCATGGCCCTCAGACATTTACAGACCAGAACATATTCAATTTCATCCTGGGCAAATAAGCAGGAGGAAAGGGGTGTTTATGTATGCACATATATATGTATGTATATTTGCATATACCAGTCTCCTTGACAGTTGATTCAACATCAATGCTAAAGCCAGGAGACAATAGACTGACATCTAGAGCAGGCTAAAAGAACATCATGTATGTACTATAGCTTTTAATCCTGAAGGTCTGGCTGGAGAGATGGCTCAGCAGTTAAGAGCACTGGCTGCTCTTCCAAAGGACCCAGGTTCAAATCCCAGTACCCACATGGCAGTTCACAGCTGTCTAATTGCCAGGCATGCTGGCAGATGCCTCAAAATCCCAGCACTTGGGAGGCAGGGGTAGGCAGATCTCTGTGAGTTCAAGGCTAGCCTGGACTACAAAGTGAGTCCAGGACAGCCACAGAGAAACCCTGTGTTGAAACACCCCCCCCAAAAAAAAGCAAGACTGAAAGACTGAGGAGAGGTTCACCAACATAAGGTTATCTGAAAGGCATAGAAGGCCTATTGTACACAAAGACTGCTCAGAGGAAATGGAGACATACCAGAAAGCCCAGGAACAGAGAGATTCTAGGACATTCAAATAAATGCCAGAGAAACTAAACAACACTAACTGCAGACACACAGCTTTTGTTGTTTTAATTCTTTTATTTTTGAGATTATAATATAATTACATCACTTCTCCACTTCCTCTTCCTCCCTCCAAGTGCTCACATATATTACTTCTTACTCTCAAATTCATGGCCTCTTTCTTCATTGTTATTATGTGTATAAGTATATGTACACACATACACACACTCCTAAATATAATCTGAATCTACCTCTGCTTCCCAAGTGCTAGGATTAAAGATGGGTACCACTACACTCAGCTCACCCATAGGTTTTTAAAATATTTATTCCAATCTCCAGGAGGCAATAATGCCTAAGAGTGTTTTCGTGTGCCAGAAAGTCCCAGGGAGGTAGATATTGGGCATTTGTAGTTTGAGGATACATGGCTAGATGGCTGCAAAAAAGACAGGGAAGTGTAAAACTCCAAAATTAACACAGCTTAGGAAAAAGAGTAATTTAAAGAGAACCAACTCACAGAGAGATGGCTCGGTGGTTAAAAGCACCATTTGCTCTTCCAGAGGACCCTGGTTCAATTCCCAGCACCCACATGGTAGCTCATAAACATCTTTAATTCCAATTCCAGAGGATCTCATGCCCTCTTCTAGTCTCCTTGGGCATCATACATCCAGACAAAACACCCACACACATTTAGTTCATTAATTAATTAATTTTTAAAAGAGAGAATTGAGTGAAAGTGATTAAAGAGAAGCATTATAAAGTGGGGCAGGCAGAAACACAGAAGGATGGGAAACTGTCTTGAACTACCAGCAGTGCCACCAGACATGAAAGGCCACAGTAGGGAAGGAAGGGTTCACCCTGAAATGTCAGAGCCATTTGCATTGTTGCTTGGAGTTGTCACTTTCCTAGGATGGGCTGTCTGCTCTTGCTGCTGTTTAAGCTGGAGGGGAGCTGGATCTGAATATCCTCTTCCTGAGGTTTAGAGTGAGGGACTTTTACTTTGAAGAGTACCTTTGATTATCACAGTTGCCATCTATCATTTAAGTACAAGCTATAATGTGAGCCACAGGTATAACTTTATACTTTCATAAGCCACCTCAAAAAAGTAAAGGTTAGCCACACATGGTGGTGCATACCTTTAATCCCAGCACTAGGGAGGAGGAGGCAGGTGGATATCTGTGAGTTCAAGGCCAACCTGATCTACAAAGGGAGTCCAGGACAGCCAGGGATGTTACACAGAGAAACCCTGTCTTGAAAAACCAAAAAAAAAAAAAAAAAAAAAAAAAGTAAAAGTTGCCACGCGTGGTGGTGCACACCTTTGATCCCAGTACTTGGGAGGTAGAGGCTGGGTTTTCTATGTGTGTATGAATTTGGAGCCAGTCTGTTCTATGTAGCAAACTCTAGACCAACCAGGATTACATAATGGGATCTTGTCTCAAGGGGAGAGGGTAAAAGAAATTAGTAATTAGTCAATATATTTTACTTAACCCCAGACACCTAAAATACAAGCAGCCAACCAATGTGAAAAAAATGCTAAGATAAGACCTTACATCATTTTCTTCAAAGGTTAGTTGTTTCTATAGCTAGAGCACCTGTCAAAGACCATCCTGAACAAACCTTTCAGTGCATCTGTCAGTGGCAGAAGGCTGGTCATTTCTTACATGTGGACCTCAGCGGCTCCAGTGAAATGTTCTAGCAAGTCCTGTGTCTATGCATCTCTCCTTTCTTCTTTCACATCCAGGGATTTTTTCACTTTCTTCTGTTTTTAGAGTCAGCCTCTGGCCTCGGAGCCCACCCCACTGGGCTCTCTCTGAAAGTCTGTTTCTGCCTCAACTCCCCAGCTCACCTTCTCTGACCAGTACTGCTGTTCAGTGAGTCAGAATCTCAACTTTGTTCTTGCACATGGAAACCTCCAAGCCACTTTCTGGTCTATTTGCACTCTGTATGTCTGTAACATGTACTGTGCATGTTATCTTCTTGCTAAAGACACTTCCTACTTCCCATCACTGATCCTTTGCCACTCGGGTTATAGGAAGTACCTATACATAAGTACATATTTCTTATGTGAATAGTTTCCTCCGTCAAGTTTTAGTTCAATACTACTTTGTTTGGAAGCCACTCTTCATGATCTCAGGTCACTGGGACTTTGTTCATTTGGACTCCTGCTCCTGAGTGCATGAAGGAGTGTGGTCAACAAATGGTCGATTCATTACCAACTTTGAACCGAGGTCTAACTGAGCTGCTAGACAAGACTCCTCCTCAGCACTGATGCCCACCCTTATGGAGTGCTTAGCTCTCTAACATCTTTCTGCAGCCCACCACCAGGGCAGCTCTGCATCCTGCCCAAAGACTCAGGAAGAGGAAAGACAAAGTTGAGAAAACTTCAACTAAGGACCCTATTCTTATCTTTGTCCTGAGGCTTCTGGCACAGAAGGACAGGAGGTAAAGCAACTGGGAGCTAGAAAGACTACCTGGTCTTCACTCATGAAGCAAAAAGGCCGAGAACACACATGAGCATAGATCAGGTGTCCTGATAGCCAGGATGTAGTGAGATTGGGGCACATAGGATGAGGCTGGAGGAGGCAAAGGGATTTGTCAGAGTCTCTGAAGCAAGAGGGAGCCGTGTTCAGTTCCCTCTAGTGGCTTCCCGAATCAAAGACCAGGACCATAGGTCTTCTCTACTCCAGGTATCTATGATAGTCTGGAGTCAAAGAGTAGGTCATCCTAAGAAACAGTGAGCCTTGGGGCTGGAGAGATGGCTCAGCAGTTAAGAGCAATGGCTGTTCTTCCAAAGGACCCAGGTTCAAATCCCAGCACCCATATGGCAGTTCACAGCTGTCTGTAATTGTTGGGCATGGTGGCGCATGCCTTTAATCCCAGCGCTTGGGAGGCAGAGGCAGGTGGATCTCTGTGAGTTCAAGGCCAGCCTGGTCTACAAACTGAGTCCAGGACAGCCAGGACTACACAGAGAAACCCTGTCTGGGAAAAAAAAAAAAAAAGAAAGAAAGAAAGAAAGAAAAGAAAAAAAGAAACAGTGAGCCTTTTAGGTTTCTAGAGTGGGTCTGCAGCTTGAACCCAGCCCAGGGCAGGCAAGCACTATACAAACCCAGGAATCTTCTCACATATAGAGTCTGAATCTTAAAAGATTTGGCACAATCACCTGTAACTCCAGTTCCAGAGGATCTGACATCCTCTTCTGGCCTCCCCAGGTGCCAGGTATGTACATGGTTCACAGACATATCTGCAGGTAATGTACCCCAAATACATAAAATAAATAACTTAATTCATTAATTAAAAAATTTAAGGACAGGGCAAGACAAGACCATAATTATATTAATGTCCCTGTCAGCCACATCTAGCAGAGATGGCATCTTCAGCAGTGTAGGACCAAAGGGTTTCTACCTTTCCCTGCTTGGTAAATGACCTAGATGACACAGAACCAACAGGGATTAGGACAGAAACTAAGGACAGCCGTGGGTGCCACCTAACCCCACCTTTGGACTGTTAGCTAAAATGCAGCAGCTAGTCTATGGGCAAGGCAGGCTGACTTGGGAATCACCAAGGGGAGGTGTCCAGAGGTGCCCAAGAGACATTCATCTTTCCGAGGCAGAGCAGGGCAACAGCATCACTGGAGTGAGCCAACACCCCATCTCACTGTTTCTGTTGGCACAGCCAGCCTATGCACAACACCCCACCATCACCCCCAGCGCTCACGAGGAGCCCCCAATGCTGCCCTTTCTTCCCAGCCACTGTGGAAACAGCAGCTACTGAGGCCTTCTTCATCATACCTGCATCTACAGTGGAACCCTACTGGAATCACAAATGAGAGTCACCACTTAGCCACTAAGGACCTACATGGCAGGTATAGTGAGAGAGACCCAGACCCACCCAACAGCCCAGCATCACAGTTCCTAAGTGACAAGCAGTTGTAGCCTCTCCATGAACAGACAAAGCAGATCTCTGTATCTCTAGAATGGGCCAGCCCCATCTCCATGTGTCTTTGCTGTGTAAAAAGGCAGACACAGGTGGAATGCACTGGTAGCTGCCCTGCACTACTCTGCTTGTGTATCACTTCAACACATACCCCAGACAAGGGCTGAACCACTGTCTGCCTGGAACACTGAGCACCAGTGTACATAGCTGAGCCACTCAACCCACAGAACACTTAGGATGGGAAGGAGCCTACTGGGAATATACAGCTGTGGAACCCACCCAGTATTGCATACAGCACTTTTACTACACAGTGTATCATGGGCCTAGACGTAGCAGACTTCCTAGCCAGTCAATCTGCTGGGGGCTCCAGGTCCAGAAGAATTATTACAGATCTTGTCTGAGCAGAATGTGAGCTCCAAAGGTTACTGGTGAACACTCAGATGGCAGAAGAGTCTGTGCCACGGGGCTCCTCACACAGCCATCTAGACAGACAGGGAACACTTGGCTTGGGAACCCATAGCCCTGCTACATTTCTAGGAATAGTACTTATGTACTTAAGACTAGAGTGTCCATTAAAAAAGAAGCTGATCCAGCAAGCAGAATGCTCTAAACAGAGCAAAGCTGCATCTCAAACCTGCTGTTTCCTCATGATATAGACTATTCATTCCCACAAGGAAGAAGTGAAGAGTGCAAGCATATATGAGCTAAATGACTGTAGTATTTAGCCACTGAGTGTGGTGGCCCTAAAAGTCCAGGACAGTCACATGGCACAGCCACACATCACTAACTTCCCCATGACTCTTCACTGCAGCTGTGAGTGGTGGAGACAGATGCTCTCAGCCTAACCTACCCAGAGTATCTGCCTTGGTGTTTGCCTGTTTCTTAAGAATCAATTTATGGGGGCTGGAGAGATGGTTCGGCAGTTAAGAGCACTGACTGTTCTTCCAGAGGACCCAGGTTCAATTCCCAGCACCCACATGGCAGCTCACAACTGTCTCTAACTCCAAGATCTGACATCCTCCTACAGACATACGTGCAGGCAAAACACCAATGTGGAAAGAAAGAAAGAGAGAGAGAGAGAGAGAGAGAAAGGGGGAGAGAGGGAGAGAGGGAGAGAGGGAGGGAGGGAGGGAGAGAGGGAGTGAGTGAGAGAGGGAGGGAGGGAGGGAGGGAGGGAGGGAGGAGGAAGGGAGGAAGGAAGGAAGGAAGGAAGGAAGGAAGGAAGGAAGGAAGGAAGGAAGGAAGATATTTTGTCAAATCAAGGATAACACAGGAAAGGGCATCACAAACAGTACTGCTATCACAGAGTGAGAGATGCTGCCCTTAGGGGACAGAGCTGCTCTAGTATGAGTCCTCAGTCAGCTACAGAGAAGCAGCCAGAAAGCAGACCTTGTTCAGAAGGCCCTGTTCACCACACTGTTTACAACAGCACAGAAGGAAAATCACTGGATGATAAATGCTCAACAATCTATGGTAAGTAGATACTTCTGGAAGACCAATGGAGGAATACCCAGGTCTGTATCCACATCTGTACCCCATAAGTACAAATAGACAAACAGGAGGATATCTGTGTGCTATCCGAACCCCTAAAGGACTCTTGCCCCTTCTACTGCTCCCATATCACCTCTAACAGCTAAGAGGAGGACAGGGACAAAAAGAGTAGGAAGAGACAACCCTGACCCTGGGATGAGGGTAAATGTCAGGTGAACAAAGCAGGTGACAGAAGTTAGGGAGTGGGAGCCATTGGTTAGAATCAACTTTGCTTGTTATTCAGAATGGCTCAGAGAGCCCTGCCATTGACCTCCTATACTCACCTGGTCATCTCAGTTGGCAAGTGTTCCCTGAAAGACAATATGAGAAATTGCTGTAGAACTTCCACAATGTCCTATACCTAGTACTTTCTCAAAATTCCCTGCAGGCTCAGCATAGAACACATAAGGGCAGTGTGGTGCTAAGAGTCAATAGGCCTTGAATTCCTAACTAAAGAACTAAACAGCTGGAGAGAGGGGCAGGCTATAAAGAAGGTAAGAGACAACAAAAGCAAGAACACCCCTCAAAGGAAAGGGCAGGCACAAGGCCCAGCAGTTGGCAAGTGTACCATGGCCTATGTCTGCTACTCCTAACCCCTCCAGCCACCACTGCCTGGCTGAAGGCACCTCTGCCCTCTGGTCTAGATCCTCTGTCTCACTGTAGCTCAGAGTGGTAGAGATGCTTTGACCCTATTCTGCCCCATGATGTCTGCCTTGGCTTTCTCTTGTCTCTGGGAACCTACTCAAGGCTAAATCTTAATACTCAGGACCTTGTCTATACAGAGAACTCAATGTTCATCAATGAAGGCAGAACCAATCAAGATAAAGTAGGCAAAGCAGATGATCACAAAAGAAAAGTCACATGGCCTCAGTGCCATGGAATGACACTGTTCTGTCTAATGCTACCAGGAATGGTGGAGGAAGCATGGGCCAGAGTAGAGTATGCCAGTAGCCACTCAAGAATTCTACCTATGGAAGCATCAGGTACAGCAGCACTGTGGACCTAACAAAACACCATCCCCTAGTCTGGAAACATCCTAAATACCCAACACTGGAAAGGGGACAGAGTGTGACAGCTTGAGCCATCTGAGTGATGGGATAATTAACTTTTGTTTTCTGGTTTTTGCTGTGATTCATCTTTCTACAATAGACATATAATACCAAGTTCTTCAAGAGCAGAGATCCTCCTCCCTCTCCCATGACACCCATACAAGGCTTCAAAGCACACCCATTAGAATTCCACAAGTTCTCAACCAGACTGTGAATCTAACAGAGGACTCTAAATATGCTTATGTACACAGTTCCCAGACATGATATGATCACCAGCCAGTCTCCACTCTTCAGAGGTGGGCAAAGAAATCAATACTGCTCCCATTGTGAACACCCACTAGGCCCAGCTTCACCAAAACCCCAAGGCAAAACCACAGACCACCAGGGAACAGCTCATTTCCCAATGGACAGAGAAACTCTCATTTCCAAGGAAATTTGTGCCTCAATCCCATCTTTCCCAATAGACAGACCTGACCCCATTTCTACCCAGGACTGGCAGCACCCTCTGGGCACCTGGCTCTAACTCTTCTCCCTCTTTGTCAACCCAGCAGCAGGACCCAGTGCCCTTCCCATACCCTTTGTTCTTTGTCTTAAACATCAACAATGCAACATGGCAAAATGGCAACCTAATTTCCCTTGATGGCTTCCCAGGTGCTGATACTGTGTGGGGTGCCACTGCAAGGACTGACTTGTCTCTATCCTCAGTAAGGCAAAGATAGTGATTCTCTTTTTCAGGAAAAAAGCAGGTCAGAGAGAGAGAGACCACATGTTAGCAATAAGAGCCAAAACTATGGTTTGACCCCTCCCATTTCAGCCCACCCATTTAGGTGACACCAGAGCACAGAGAGCATCTGGTTGCCTGCCATTTGTGGTGGGTGTGTCCACTACCCTGCTATAACAGGTCCAGCTCAATGATCCTACAGTCTCTTATGAACCCCGCCCTAACTCCTCTGTGAGGTTACTGGATCCTACTCATTGGTAAATTCTTATGGGGTTCACTGTAGAGAGTGCAGCAAGCCAGCAAAGCCTATCATGTGCAGGCCCATGACCAAGGTGAGCAGCTCCCAAAGAAACCTGGCTAGATAGTCACCAAGTAGACAAGTGTTCCACGGAGCCAGCTGCCTGCCCTGGTCCGTCACAGGTTCTTCCCTCCTTCAGCAGTACCACTCTGCCAATTACTAGGTGCTAAGCAGCACAGCCAGCAGGTGAATTTAGGCTATGTAGGAAGTGCTGAGAACCCAGACCAAGGATAGGAGCTGAGGAACTCTTCTTAAATGAGCAATCCCAGCACCTATCTCTAAGGGTATTCCTTGGTCTTACCAAAGCTCTGGGGAGGTGACACTTGAGTAGAGTCATATGAAAATGAGGTGATCTCTGCTTCAAATTACAAATCTGCCAGGCCAAGCCCCACTCGGAGTAGGTACTAAATCAGACCAGAAATAGATCCCATAACACCTGTACAACACTCAAGCTGGATGGTGTCCTCAGACTACATGCCCATCTCAGCCACTGACAGACAATCTCTGGCTGGCAGTACCCTTGCTGCTACAAGCCCTGAGGACTCCTGAGGCACTAGCTCTAGGACTGGAAATCCTCTCTCACCTTCCTCCTTCAGCATTTCAGAACAACAAAGAGGGGAGACAGCCCAAACAGGTGAAGAACAGACTATGTGCTTTAGAAGCTCTAGTTCTTGACTACCGAAAACTGGATGGTAATCACAGGTTCCTCCTACCCCTAGATGGGTCATTCTCTTCTGGCTTTCCTTGACTTCCGCTTCTGAAGTACCTGAAGAGCAGCCTAAGGCATTTAGAGAGCTGGCTGAGTCCAGAAGCCCAAACACAACTGATGCTATAACAGTGCTTCAGTCCTTCCATTTAGGATAGGGGCTACTCAATGCAGAAAGCCCCCAAGCTACACAGGCTAAGTTTTTCCACTAAGTTTTTCTCAGATACCCTGGTTCCTACCAAATACCTGCTTAACAGAGTCAAAGCATTAGGCTAAGTTAATGGCCCCACCCATCAAATCTAACACAGTGTCCTTCCAGTCTCCACCCTTTCTGCAAACATAGTGGGACAGGCCTATTGTTTTATGCTACATACAGCATGTTACTGCCTTCTACAGCAGTAGGGTTGTGTTCACTTCTCAATCTAAGAGCAGTGGTTCTCAACCTTCCTAGTGATGGAACCCTTTAATATAGTTCCTCCTATTGTGGTGACCCCCAACATAAAATTATTTTGTTGCTACTTCATATCTATAATTCTGTTACTGTTGTGAATCATAATGTAAATATATGTGTTTTCCAATGGGCTTAGGGGACTCCTGTGAAAGGGTCATTCAAACCCCAAAGGGGTCACAACCCACAGTTTAAGAACTGCTGTTCTAGAGTAAAAACAAAGGGCAAGGTTTAGAGCCTCAATCAGGCTCACTAGTTCACTGCCCTCACAGCATAGTGGCTAGTCAAAGGTCCAGGTATAAATTCAGCATGAAAGAAGGTGGTAGCTATTCCTCTTCATTCCCTCCAGATGCTGAGAAACAACCTCATGATGAACAACAACACTTTCAATAAGGTAGCTCATGTAAAATGCATAAGGGAAGGGGTTTGTGAAGTGGGCTCAATCCTGAACAGGACTCTGGTTCCAGTGTCACCTGCAACTGGCATGTGGTCCCATCATAATATGAGTTATCTCTTTTTAGAGGAGTGTGAACAGGAAAGCAGTGAGTACAGTAGTTACTCATGACCTCACTACCTTGCCCTGGTATTGCAGTCACAGGAACCTTGAGGGAAAGTAGAGAGAGAAAGAAAACAGGGAGGAAATAAGGGACAAGGAGGGCAAGTGGCCACACCCTCCTCAGACAGGGAACAAGAAAGGGGCAGGGACCTTAGAGAAGTCAGCTAGATACCTGAAGGAAGCCATACTGAAATGGACCAAGCAAGCCAGAATAAAAGAAGTCTACCCACATTGGGCTGAGAGGCCAACTCAAGGGAGGAGTTAGCAAGATCCTAAAGGAAGACACCAGGAGGCAATGGCCCTTGGCAGGAAGACAGAATGAAGGGTAGATTCCATATAGCTTGTATTCCCATCAAAAGGACCAGAGTAGCTCAGCATGCAGAGGTTGACAGGCATTACCATATACACAGAGGATGATCTTTTTAAAGCATTACACTAGAGACTAGAGAGATGACTCAGCAATTAAGAGTACTGGCTGCTTTTCCAGAAGACCCAGGCTTGATTCCCAGCATCCTGGTGGCTCACAATTGTCTGTAACTCTGGTTCCTGGGGATCAGATGCCCTCTTCTGGCCTCCAGAGCACCAGGCATGCTATGTATGTGATGCTCATACAAACATGCAAGAAATATAATCCTACATATAGTGTGGTGGAGGGGTGGATTTCTTTTGAACACAGTTATGTTGAATTAATATATAAAAGTTGTAGGAGTGCTTCTGAAAAAGTCTCATAAAAGGAACATACTAAATCAGCCTAAATGACCTGGGAAGTGCACCTGGAAGAACACGTGATCTTGGAACAGGTGTGCATCAGGAGGAGGGCATAAGGTTGGCCAATGAGAAAGCATCCTGGTGCATATAATTAGGGAGAATGTATAAAAAGAAAGGCCTGGAAAACTCTAGAGGGGGGTTTTTGCTTGGCATTTTTGTATCACTTCTCAATGCTGTCTCACTTCTAAAGACTCTAGACCCAAGACTTGCCAAGACTTGTGGCCTAGACTGAGCTGAGTCCAGATTGGGTTCAGGCCAGGTGAACCCTCAGTTTGAAGTTGTGAAAGCCCCTTGTTGCCAAAGCTGTGACTGAGACCTGCTCAGAGACTGCAGTGCCAAGGGAAGAGGTGCCAACAGCCTGCACCTAGCCCAACAGATGGTGAAGAGACCTCGGCCTCAAGAGACAGCAACAGACCTGAGTGTGCATGGCACTGTGCTTGGTTCTCACAGTGACAGTGATGGTAGGTACCTGGTAAGCGTGAAGTCTGGACTTGCCAGTCAACCTGTCTGGACTTAACAGTCTGTGCCTTAGGTTGGCTGAGGTTGGGTGGACCCAAGGTGAAAAGCACCAGTCCTAGACCTCCAAAGGGGTTAGGGTCGCTGACTAGCCAGAGACCCACCAAGTAGCCACCCAAAAAGTCCAAGGCTAGCTGTGGACAGCAAAGCCTGCCCCCTGGAAATTTGGAGGGGCTGAAGAGGTAGTGTCAAGGCTAGGCCTAGAAAAGGTCACGGAAAGTGGCACCTGCCCTGAGCAGAAGAGGCCACAGAGAAACCAGATGGGCAGAAGTCTCAGCACCATGGCCAAGGCTACCTGTATCACTGGACCTGCCAAGAAGAGATTCAGAGAACCAGGACAGACTTAACAGACCGAGGAGCCACTGTGGCAATTGCTGATTGCAGTGTTCCTGCAGACAGACTGCAACTGTTTCTGTGTTCCCATTGGCTGATTGGTACTGACAACTGACAAGTTGCCACAAGGAACCACACTTGAGATCGTCTACATCTTGGTATATCCTTTATAAAATGTCATGGGTTGGGTTGGTAGGTGTTTATAGATATTAATAAATATTTTATAAGATACGCCTACATATAGAATAAATAATAATTTAAAATTGTTAAACACAGGGAATTGGTTGTGCACACCTTTATTCCCAGCACTTGGGAGGCAGAGGCAGGTGGATCTCTGTGAGTTAAAGGCCAGCCTGGTCTACAGAGCTAGTTCCAGGACATCCAGGGCTACCTGCAGAAACCCTATCACAAAAAACTAAAAAACAAACCAAAAAAAAATTAAACATTTCACTAATAAACAATCATTTTAATAAAAAGCAAACCCTAGGGACAGGCAGGCTAGGGACAGAGCAGATTCTCATTCTTTCACCAACATGCTTCTAGGATTCCCCTTGCTAGCTACTAAGAGCACTGACCCTTGAGTACTAGGGTCTATCACATCCTGTGATGGCATACAAGGACAGTTCCCAAGGTGAACTGTGATGGCATACAAGGTCACAGCAAAAAGATACAGTAGGGACAGTGGGCCAAGGAAAGAATCCAGCTACACTGAAGACAAACTAGTATGAGAGTTTGTTCCTTATATACCCAGTAGTGAGGAGCTCAAGTCCCAGGTCTAAGTGGCTCTCCACTGTTTACAGCAGAAGTGACTCTACAGACTACAATTGTAGACACAGACCGGAAGGTACTAGTCACTTAGGTATGGAATTAGGTAGCAGGGTATCTAGGAAGTCTACCTCCCCCTGCCTGGAGGTCAACTTGAAGCTACACTGTCACAGAACTCCACCCACCTACTAAGAAAAGAAGTGTCACCATGGTGATGGTTAGTGTAGTTTAAAAAAAAAGCATCAGGCATGGTGGTGCACGCCTTTAACCCCAGTACTCAGGAAGCAGAGGCAGGTGGATCTCTGTGAGTTTGAGGCCAGTTTGATCAACAAAGTGAGTCCAGGACAACCAGGACTATTACATGGAGAAACCCTGTCATGAAAAAAAAAGCCTTTTTATTAGACAAAAGGAGGGAACTGATGGGGTGATATGCTTGTATTCAGTTGTTAATTGATTGTCCCCCTGCCTTCATTACCAAGAGTTGGCAATCGTGTATCCAACAATGACGTTTGTAACCCCTGCCTCCCCAAAACTTCCTGATTGGAGAATAAATTGTTCACTTTGTGCTGAGGAGGGAGAGGTAGGTGGAGCTGGGGGGGGGGGAAGCAGATGGGAAGGAGAGAGGACAGGTTCCAGAGGAGACCACAACAGCAAGTATGGGGAAAATTGGATGGATGGAAGATAATTAATAGAAGGGTAGCAGACTAGATTTTATGTTCAGCTTGATGTTTAGCCTTGAATAAATCATAGTCTTCATGTGTGGTTATTTGGGGAAGTTATTGATTAAGGAGTAACTAAGCTTTATTAAAATTATGAATGAATATTAATTATTAATATTCATCTATAAGTTGGTGCCTCACCCTTTTGCCCAGCCTCCTATTAGGGAAAACCACCAAGGGTTAATATGACCAACAGTAATCTCACTTTACCCAAAGACCAACTTCTCCAAGTCCTCCCCCTATATCCAGGCAGCTGTAACTCTTTGACCAACAGAAGCTGACAAGAATGCTGTTCTCCCCTTCCAGCCATTTCCCATGTGGTGGAAAGCTCTCCCAGGGAGAAGAGCCCCAGAGCTAGAGCTCAGAATAGGGTCCAGGCCCATAAGTTAACCAAAACTCCCTCTCTTATCCTCACCCCATTAGTGTTCAATGCACCTCTACATAAGCTTGGTAAAGGCCAAATCCCAGCAGAACCAACACTAAGCCACCCTAGGACCCAGCTCCAAGGGGGCACAAAGCAAGGTTGTTCTTGACAGCTTTTCCATTTTGAAAACCAGTTATTTTTCCATTTAAAAATGTTATGTTAGCCGGGCGGTGGTGGCGCACGCCTTTAATCCCAGCACTCGGGAAGCAGAGGCAGGCGGATCACTGTGAGTTCGAGGCCAGCCTGGTCTACAAAGTAAGTCCAGGACAGCCAGGGGTACAGAGAAACCCTGTCTCGAAAAACCAAAAAAAAAAAAAAAATGTTATGTTAAATTGTTTAGTCCTTATCCTTTTAAAATGGTGAAAGGTATTTAACATCTAAAATGGTAAATACTAATAGCTACAAGTACCACAAATCTAGTCAAGACACTCTAGAAAGCAAGGCCCTATTGGGCCCCCCAGAATAGCCACTGGTGGAGCAGCACAGATGACCTGGAAGAACTAGGACAGGTGAAGTGAAAAAAACCTTGTCTGAAGCACAAAGGTTCAAAATCAAGAAGCAGCAGCAGGGATGAGCAGCCCCCCAATCCTTGTCCCACATCAAGTGCCTTACAACATCCTATAACTCTAGCTTTAGAGAGATTTAATTCCTCTAGCCTCTGTGAGCACCTACACTCATGAAACATAGCTATACAAAGACACATAGACACCTAGATACACACACATACACACACACACACACACACACACACACACACACACACACACACAATCATTAAAATAAATATTAAGGCCAGCCTGGTCTACAAAGTGAATCTAGGACAGCCAGAGCTACACAGAGAAACCCTGGCTTGAAAAACAAAAACAAACAAACAAAAAATTTAAAAAGTATATCTGGGGTTGGGGATGTAACTTGGTTGGTACAACACTTGTCTAGCATGCATGAAGCTCTGGGTCATCCCCCATAAGGAATAAACCTTGTGTGGTGGTACATGCCTATAATCTTAGCAATCAAGAGGTGGTAGCATGTTGTAGACCAGACCAGGCTACATGAGACCCTGTTTTAAATCCACCTACCAACCAACAAGGAAAAGATAGTGTCTGGACTGAGCAGGTGACAGACTTTGTCATTATTCCCTAAATAACACAAACTTGCAACTAGTTACACAGCAAGTGGACCTGTCACGAGTTAAAAGAAAATTCAAAGATGATTTGCAGTACATAGGAGGTTGGCCATGTTCCATATAAATATGCCACTTTATAAGGGATGTAAGCATCTGAGAAACTTGGTACTTGAGGTGGTCCAGGGACCACTCCCCTCAGGATACTGAGGAATATCTGTACAGAACTGTAAGTTCATAGTAACTCCGATGAAACATTATACAGATTTTGTTAATTTATTATATTTTATATTGGGTTCTGTTCCCATCCAAAAACAAAAACAAAAAACTTGGTTAAAAACCTGGGCATGAGCCGGGCAGTGGTGGCGCACGCCTTTAATCCCAGCACTTGGGAGGCAGAGGCAGGCGGATCTTTGCGAGTTCGAGGCCAGCCTGGTCTACAAAGTGAGTCCAGGACAGCCAGGGCTACACAGAGAAACCCTGTCTCGAAAAACCAAAAAAAAAAAAAAAAAAACCTGGGCATGGTCTCAGAATCTTAAAGTTCCACTACTTATAGATTGAGGCAGACTGAAGCAAGATCTTGACTCTAAAAATCAAAAGGAGATGGAAAAAAAGCCAACTTGTTTCCTGAAGACACTCATGTATGTACTTGTTCCAACCCACAATACTCAAAAGACAGTTGCCAAATCATGAGACAAAATAGCTTTGCCATAATCCCCTAGGGCAGTGGTTCTCAACCTTCCTAATGCTACAATTCTTTAATACAGTTCTTCATGTTGTGATCCCAACAATGAAATCATCTTCATTGCTACTTCATAACTGTAATTCTGCTAGCTATGAATTATAATATAAATATCTGATATGTGACCCTGTGAAAGGGTCATTTGACCCCCTCCCCAAAGGGACTGCAACGCACCTGTTGAGAACTATCTCCCTACAGTGAAGTTCAGATCCCCTATCCACCACTTCTCCCAATCCTTTTCCCATTCAAGGGATAAAGAGCCAATCCAAAAGTACTTCCACTAGCTAAATTTGGGGCACTCCACTCATCAAAATAAAAACGATTAAAATTAGTAAGTAATAAAGACTGTACTTGACTGTAGAATACTACACAAGTCTATTGTGGCTTAGGAAAGATAGCACAGGCAGCCCTTCTGTGAAACTGTCTACTGTGTCAGCCTTCCTAGAAGCCAAATATCTTCATGGCACCTTCGTAAACCACAGGATCTCTACTAAAATGACTTTCCTGCCCCTACAGCCACCATACCCCAGTTTCCTTACTGTCCCTCTTAAGCAGCAGGGAGAAGCCATAAAAGCCAGGCCACTTACCTCTATTTATACAGTACCCGCCTTTGGCAGCTTCTTGATTCCGCCACAGTCTCTGGTTCATAGTCTGTACCTCACAACACTAGAGCTCACACAAACTGCCTTGTCACATACGGCACCAAAAGAACAGGCTAAAGAGCAGAAAAGCAAGTATGCTAGGTTGCAGAGCAGCTTCCACTGATCTACAGAAGCACTGCAGAGGACCCTGAGACAGGCCTGGGGACCTAGCCAGGACCTCACACAGCAAGGTCTCATGCAGACAAGCCAAGCTGTGTGTCACATTATGCCTAGGCTAATTTTACATTCCTGGGCTTGCTTCCAAGGCCAACCTCAGGCTCAGACATCACTTCCTTGGGGCCACTTGGCACTGTCAGGGCTTTTCAAAAACCAAAAACACAGTCTCACAAGGTGAGGGTTGGGACCTTCAGCAGGGACACTGCAGTCCGATCCCTATAAAGGCTCCTGAGACTATGTCCTTCTGCTAGCTCAACCTGTGAATTGTGACCCCTTTGACAGGGGTTGTCTTATGACTCATAACAGTAGCAAAATTACAGTTACGAAGTAGCAACTAAATAGCTTTATGATTGGGGTCACCACAAAATGAGGAGCTGTATTAAAAGGGTCACAGCATTAGGAAGGTTGAGAACCACTGTGCTAGCTCAATGAGGAAAGGAAAGGAGTGCCACTGAAAAGACAACTGAGACAAGGTGTCTGACTCTGAGAGGAGCACATGGAAAAGCCAGAGGCCAGGCCTACCTTACTGTTCCACCTGCCAACTTCCATTACCTATAGGAGCAAGCTTACACACAACAGTGAGCACTCATGCCATCCTGACACAGTAAAACAATGAAGTACTTAAACCAAAATCACTGCTGCTCAGGGCAGAATATAACACTATATGGGCTTGACTATTTACAGCCCTATGACCCTGTCAGGGACGTGCCCACTAAGGACTGTAAGAGCAGCTGGATGAAAACTGCAGCCCACTCGGGAGGCAGAGACAGGCGGATCTCTGTGAGTTCGAGGCCAGCCTGGTCTACAAAGTGAGTCCAGGACAGCCAGGGTTACATAGAGAGATCCTGTCTCGAAAAACCAAAAAAAAAAAAAAAATAGAAAAGAAAACTGTAGCCCAGATGGGTTGGTCATATATTCTGGTAAAGGGAACCTTCAAAGAGAAGAAAAACAGTAGGTATGGTATGGATATAGTCCATGACACAGACAACGACAATGCCATGTGGAGGGGCCATGGTCCACATGTGACCTGGATGCCCTGTTGAACAAACTCTTCCTCCTCTCTTTAACCTTTTGTTTTTATTTCAATTGTTTCTACTTCCGTGTTCCCAGGCACCATCCCATGGAGCTGCAGTGAACACTGGTGGGTGTGCCCCAGCTGAGAAATCCTGTGCAGAAAGAAAAACAAACAGGAGGTAGGCACAGAATGGGAGGAACTTCTGGAAAGGCAGGCAGGAGCTGCTCGCACCTTCTTCTGACAGACTGGTCCATAACAGATAGGGTGCACAGAATTGGTTAGGAAATGTCTAACCAACTTACCCAGCACTTTTTCAGTTACCTGGCAAAGCAACAGAGAGCAAATGGTGCCCACCAGGATCTGAGTCTGCCTACCCTGCCAACCCTTTAGGCTAAGCTTCCCTCAGGGCTGTACAGCATGTTCACCCAAACACAGGAAGTGGGGTTTGAGTGTTCGTTTCCATGGCCACCGCAAAGAAGATGCAGGAAATGCTGGGCTACCAGGACCACTGATATGGGCGTTCCCCACTGAGTTGGCCTTCAATACCTTGCTATACCAGATGACCATGGTAAAGACCACAGCTCCTCCTGAGAGGAAGTCTTGCAAGTAAGTACTCTCTCAACTGTCATGCCACAAGCAACAATGGCAGCAAGGTTGGGAGGCAGCCTGGGAAGATGCCTTGTTAGACAGGTACAGAGTATGGTAGCACCAAACAACAGCTAGACTGAGGACCCACTAAGGAGAAGCACTGACCTCACATGCTCAGACACACCTTTATAGGGAAGCACAAGAGTACCACCCAACTGTACCCAGTCAACAGAGCTCTTCTCTTCTACAACACACTACTGGCCTCAACCTACTCACTGCTAGTTAGCTTGAGGATGCTTTTTTCATAAGCTCCTAGGGGACACTCTAAGCAAACAAGAGAAATGAAATGTTGTTGTTCAGTGTGTCCTGGAGTACAGAGCATTCATGATCACTATTTCCTTTAAAGGGAATGGGAACACAAGAGACCCAAACAGACACCTTTGCAAACCCAACCCAGATGACCACCTCGGCAGCCTCAAATGGAAAGAAGCTATTCCCAAGGGTGATTCCTAGAATCACATGTGGCAGAGGGACCATCTACTGGTGAGACTAGCTGCAAGAGATGGCATCTCCACCATGCCTCTAGTACTCTTACAGGTACCCTTTCCACTTACTGTTCCCCAATCCATTAGGAAGATTCCCTATACTCTTCTTCACATCCCATATTTACTCAGTCAGATCTTTGATACTTCTATTATGCTTGTCTTGTCCTCCTTTGCCAGCCTTATCACTCAAAGCACTGCCCTTGGAGCCCTCAGAAGTCTTACCCTCAGCATAGGTGAGCTCAGAATCCTTGGCTAGAGAAGGAGTACAGTTCACTGTTTGAAAAGATTAGTTACAGCATCATCTGTCATGACTGCAAACTTTCCACAACCACCTCTACCCATAAGTAAAGGGATAAACAGAACATGCAGGTCTGTTCACAATGCCTGGTGGAGCAACAATGGACATCATTGCTGACACTCACCACTAAATCCATTACAAACCAGATCTCATGACTCCATTTACACACAATACTGGAATGGAGTGGAGCGATGCTGCTTCTCATGGAGGTGGGCACCTGCAGCAACCAAAGGGCTCTTCAAAGAGTAATGGTAATGTTCCATATTGGGCTGAAGGTTGCTCAAAGCAAGGGGCTTGTGCAACATGCTTAAGGCCCTGGTTTCCACCCCTAGCAAAACACACACACACACACACACACACACACACACACACACACACACACACACACTTTAAACTGAATTAAATCATGATCTTAGAAACAAAAGTTCATAATTTTACTAAAAATTACCTAATCATATGCTTAAAACAAGCAAAGTTGGTGGTATGTAAACGATACCACATGAGGCTGTTCAAACAAAACCTACCAACTGGCAAGCCCAGTCAGGTGTCAGTCACCAGAAACACACTCCCAGGAGATAAAGCTTTTCACTCCGATGCCAGCCTTGCAGACACCTGTACACAACTGCTCAGAGTACAAGGCTGCTGAACGCTGCTCCAGACAGGGTAGAAAGCCCTGAGGCCGCTTAGTTTTTACCTGTTAGCTGAGCAAGAGTAGACCTTCAAATGTACACTGTATCAAATGGTCAATGCCAGGTTTCATCTCCTTCTGCCTACACCAGAGAGATCTAAAGGTTCCAAGGCCTGAACAGTAACAGGAGAGCATGGCTGAGAAGGTACCTGTAGCTCCACAAGAGTCACAAACACCCAGAAAGGGAGTCACGGTGGCAGACTGGAGAGGGACTACTGGGGAAGGCAGAAGTTCAGTAAGATGGCCAGGCAGGAGGGCCAATTCACTATCATGAGTGGGAAGAGGAGAAAGTGTGTTCTTCTGATTCCAAGGAGCTTCTGGACTGTGCTTTCTGCTAGATAAAATCCATACTACACTCAGACCTTCTGCGTAAATGTCTGCCCTTAACAGGAAAGATTCAAGTGTTTCTTGAAGTATCACACAGCATTGTGCGGTTCCCTCCTCCAAATCCTGAGTAGCTTCCCCTTGAGTGTTACCATGTTCTTGGTGTCCAGAGCAGAACAAAGACTGACTACACAGAAGTTGTAACTCTTTCTAATAAGGAATGAAGGCAGTCTGACTATATATATACTGCTTAACAACAAACTCAAAGCTTCTCCAAGCAGAGGAAACCTACAGAACAAGAGGTGGCTAAAAGCCACACCTACAACATTCTCCAGAAAAGTCTCAGCAGGTTCACCACCAAGTCCCAACCTGCCGAACTCTGCTCTGGCTATCCCAAGCATGTTTCCTGCAGGGCCTCCCTTTCTTCTGAGCAGCTGGAACACAAAAGATAAGGCTGTAAGATGCTCACAGTGTCAGCTAGAGGAAGATATGGTTTTCCACTTGTACTTTTGTAGACTACTCTTCTGGCTCTAACAATTACTGCAAGGGAACACTACTTTCGCACCCATACTTGATTCGCCCAACATGAAGTAATTCAACAAAACCTTTACTTTAAAGCAAGCAAGCAAACAAACCTCAAAACATAAGCATTGAATTCCAAACTCCTTGTTGACATTGAATGGTCTGAATTAAGAAAAAGATGAAGACACAATAAAAGTTGATATGTTTCTCCAATTCTTCTTGATGAAAAACTACTTAAAGGGTTAACTGCAGATAAAGTTCTAGCCCTGGGAAACCATATGTACTCAGAAGGGGGAAAAAATGGCTTCACTCCCTACTGACCACCACCTTGCCAGCTCTCACCCAGGGATCAGAAGATAAAGTGGATAAGATTGGGGGGGGGGGAGTTGTCTCTGAGGCTCACTCTGAAACTTCCATTCTTCATACTTTTATAGCAATACTATGAAAGAGGGACAAGGAATACTAGGGCACATTGCCTTTATCTTCCAAAGATACCAAGGAGGAACTGTACCTGACCACTGAGGGGAAAAAAGGATTTTAGGCAAGGAACTGTTAAAGAACTTATGACTGCCAATATCCAATATGCAGTGTGTGACACGTAAGAACATGGACACAAAGATAACTACCCTGCAGTCAGATCCCTCTTTAGAAATATCCATTGCCCTTTGTAACTACATCTCTACATTTACAGTGAGTTGGAGTTTCCTTCCTTTCCTAAAGGTCCCAGAAGCAAAAGCATCTATACTCTAGGGCCTAGACTGACCCTTATTCTAAGGTGAGGGTTCAGCTGTCCTTTCCCACAGAGCTGCTTATTACTAAGGCCTTGACAAGGGTCACAAGAACCAGTGCCTCCAAAGGGTAATGATGGTTAATGTCTGCATGTTTGCAATGATGATTCAGTCCACAAAACACAGTCCTCAATTGGTTTAAAGACTGCTTCTGGTCAATCATCGGGCAAAAACTATCTGCAGGTCTTGGGCATGGGCCTGTAAAAATTACACATGCAGCAATGGGCAGCTTCCTCAGTGACTAAGCTGACAGATCCAGTTCTCTTGTAGTGAAACCATATTTTCAGGTAGGCCAAATTATCTTCAGTGCTGGCCCGCTCCACAAATGCACAAAGGGAAAATGGTTTGAAACAGGTTAGACAGAGATATGTGTCCTGCACTTAAAACCCTTGAGCTTCAGAGACCTTGTAAATGACCAGGCTATATAACCTGCCAACGCTTACCATATACCAAACATGTGCTGGCTCCTACCTCAGTTTACCCTTTGGTAAATCTGTACTGCACACTTCACAGCTTCCATCTGACAGGCAATGCTTTAAAGCAAGACTAGAGCGGACCACACAGCTAGTAAGCAGAGGGGAGCCAGTGACAGTTGCTGACTCCTGGAGAAACCAGATAGGCCTCTGCCTGCTTCCCTGTGCCATCCACACTATTTGCCCTAAGTGGCACAATGTGACTCCCGGCCTCCCTTGGCCTCCTGATTACCCCTGGGGTTGCTTGTCCCCTTAGTTCGTCCTCTCTTTAGTTTGTAGTACTGGGAAATCAAAACTCGTATCCATCGCCTCAGTCATCCTGACAGTACCACCACTACACTGCCTTCCGCTTTCCCTGGCTTCTATCTCTAGGGTCCCATGCAGTCCTCAAACTAACGAATCCGAAGGCTGGCATCTCCGTGGGGTTATGCTGGCCTCGCAGCAGGGCCGAGGGCACCACCACAGGGTCGGGAACCGAGACGCGGGGAGAGCGCGCGCGGCCAGGAGCTCCCGCCTCCCACTCTCCTCAAAAGTAAATTGGAAGAAAGTCACTTGGGCGGAAGAACTTTCGCAGGCCCCGCGAAGACCGACGGTCGACGGTGCCGGGCGCTCGACTCGCGGCCCATCAACTCGCGGCGAGGGACTGCGGCCTCTAGGGACAGCGCCTCGGGGACCGGGCCTCGCTCCCGCCGGCCACCCGCTTGCTCGCCCGCCCGGCCGGCCGGCCTCCCGGCACCCCGCAGCTGCTGACCGTGCTCCCGAGCCCCGGTCCCTCCGGCAGTCCGCCGCCCGCCGCCCCACGCTTGCTACGCTCGCCGCCGCCCAGCGCAGCGCCACGCTGCGCCGGCTGCCGCCACTCACCCCATGAGCCAGTCCATGGCTGCGCGGGGCCAGCGCCTCGCTCGGTCTCAGCCCCGCCGGCGGCAGGAAGTAAACACTCGATGGCTCACGCCCGCTGCCGGAAGTGACGCGCGCACGGCTTGCTGGGACGCGTAGTCCCAGCGGCCCCTGCGGCGACACCTGAGGGTACCGGTCGTGAAGAGCCCGGAATTGTAGCTCCGTTAACCTCGAGGCTCTGGGACTCCGGAGCATCCTGGACCCGAGGTTTCCAGGAACTCCCGAATTTCGGGACTCCCAGAGTGTGAGTAACTTAAGAGCATTCCGGAAACTGAGGCGCACGCCCCGAACTCCGGAGTGTCCCAGACCCACAAAGTGCCTGTAATAACACAGTGCCCTGGACCCCGGAGTGCCCGGACTTCAGAGTACCCTAACCCCAGGAGTGACCCTCACCCCCAGAGTGCCTGAATCAGCGTAATGCACAGACCCCTTGGAGTCTAAAGTTCTGGAACCTGATTATCCCTGACCCCAATATCCCAGACCTGGGAGTGCCCAGACTCCGAAGTGCCTGGAACCCAAGAGTGGCCCCAACCCTGTGTCCCAGGTCTGTGAATACTCTGAACCCCAGGCTGGAACACCGGAGTGCCTCTGCCCTGCAGAATGTGCCCCTTCCCTCATCTCCTATGGATTACATTCCTAATGCTGTCCGCCTTAACCCTGTTGTCATCTTTTGCCCCACCTAGTGCCTTTGCCAGGACTGTTCTGACCACACTGCCTCTTCTGTGTCTCCTCGTTTTGCTGCCTGTTCCTTTGCATCCCAGCTGTCCAACTGCGTGGACATGCTTTTCCCCTTGAGTCCCCGAGTTCCCACTTCTCTTGCTCCATGAGCTGTGTACCCTCTGGTTCCTGGGTGACCCTCTATTCTAGGATACTTCTCTCCAGTCCATAAGTCCCCTCATGGTCCAGGGTATCTATCCTATTGTCTGTTCTTTCCAGAGCCTGACCAGTACCAAGAACTCAGTGAGTACCTGTGAAAGGCTGACTCTCCATTTTCCTCTTCACTGGACAGATGCTTCCAGGAGCACACACTTGAGCAAAGGGATCGCTAGTGTCTTCAGTGGGGTGTCATGAATAGCAGGCACCAAACATATAACACCTTCAGGCAAGCGACTCACTATAATACAGCTGTCATATACTTGAAATGGTATTCACCCTTCCCAAAAGACCCATTCCAGGATGCAGGGAAAGGCCTCGCCCACTCCCACTTTATAGCATGAATTGTCAGGCACCTGGTGGGGAGTGGTAGCAGTTTTATCACCAACAGATACCTGAGATGAAACAGAGAAAAAGGAAAAGATCTGGAGAGGGGAAAGTCACCTAATCAAGACTATATCAGGAGGGAGAAGGAAATCAGGTCTGTGTTATCCTCCATTTCCATGGTGCCCACAGTCATACTGGATGACACCCCCACCCCATAAACAGCTTGCTTTTAGCCAGCCATCAGCTGGTTGCCTTGCAATGTGCCCTTATCCACTGCTCTGAGGAGCATCAGTCTTTGGTGAGTCAGCCTGCTTTTGACTGCCACCACCTGCCATCAGCTGTTGCTCTAGATTGGTTGCCCTAAGATGTGTTAGTCTCTTTCATTTTTTTAACATGGGACACTTGGACAAGAAGTTTAGTGTCCCGTGTCTCCATCTCTTTTCTTAACAAAAAAATGGTGTGTGTACACATGCGTGTACATATGCACCATGTGTGTTTGGTGCCTGCAGAAGCCAGAAGAGATCATCAGATGTCCTAGAGCTGGAGTTACAGGTAGTGTGAGCTATCCAGTGTAGATACTGAGAATTGAACTCCATTCTCCTAGAAGAGCAGTAAGCCCTGTTAACCACTGGGCATCTCTCCAGCCCTCTGTTTCCTCTTTCTTTCTTCCTTTCTTTCTTTCATTCGTTTTTGTTTTCTGAGACAAGGTTTCTCTATGTAATGGCCCTGGCTGTCCTGGAACTCACTTTGTGGACCAGGCTGGCCTCGAACTCACAGAGATCCACCTGCCTCTGCCTCCTGAGTGCTGGGATTAAAACCATGCACCACCGTGCCCAGCCCATTTCCTTTTCATTGTAATGAGAACAATAATTTGGTCATGATTTGCCTCATAATGGAGATATATTCTGAGAACTTCCTTGTTAGGCCATTTCATCACACAAATGTCCTAAAGTAAACATACACAGACCTAGATGGTGTGGTCTTTTGCACATAGGCTACATGGTGTAAACTGTTAGTCCTGAATTAAAAATCTGTGCAGTGTGTTGCGGCACTGTAAGTAATTGGAACACAGTGGAATCTGTGTATCTCAACAGATCTTTGTACTAGCACTACCACAAATACAAGTGATGAATTATGTAAGAGGTTGTAACATCACTATGCAGTAGGAGTCTTCAGCTCCATTAAACATTTTTTGTTGTTGTTGTTTTTCAAGACAGAGTTTCTCTGTGTAACAGAGCCCTGGCTGTCCTGGACTCACTTTGTAGACCAGGCTAGCCTTGAACTTACAAAAATCTACCTGGCTCTGCCTCCCGAGTACTGGGATTAAAGGTGTGCTCCACCCGCCGGGACCATCTGATTGGGAGCCCTAAGTCCTAGTGGTAAATGTTTAACATAAACACCCTTTTGTTTGCAGTACTAGGAACCGAGACCTAAGGTCTTGTTCATGCTAGGCAAATAGTATACCACTGGGCTATTCCCAGACTTCTTTTATTTTCAGACAGAGCTTCATTGAGTTGGCCAGACTGACTTTGGACTCGTTCTATAAGGCATGCTAGCCTTGAACTTTTTATCTTTTTGCTTCAACCTCCCAAGTAGCTGAGATTAAAAGCCTATACTAGTGTAAGGATGGCTTATGTTTCTCTTTGGAGGTAATATTTTTGTTGCTTGCTTTTTTTGAATGTGCATGCACATGTGGTTTTTCTTTAAAGTAGTGTTTTAGGGGCTGGAGAGATGGCTCAAGAGGTTAAGAGCACTAGCTGCTCTTCCAGAGGTCCTGAGTTCAATTCCCAGCAACCACATGGTGGCTCACAACCATCTATAATGAGATCTGGTGCCCTCTTCTGACCTGCAGGCACGCATAGCATACAGACAGAACACTGTATACATAACAAATATATAAAATCTTTAAAAAAAAAAAACTTAAAGTAGTGTTTTATTCTTTGACAATTTGTTACACCTAAAATTTATCTTCATATCCAACTAAAATCCCCCTGCCCATCTCTTAGAGGTCTCCAATATTGCTCCCTCTTACCTTCATGTCTTCTTTTAAAATAATTAATACACTGAGAGCTAGGTGCATAAAATGTGTTCCCATCCACTGGAGCATGAGCAACCTACCAGCAGCCATACTCCCAAAGAAAAATGATTCTTCCCTCTCCAGTAGTTATCAATTGCCAATAGTTCCTCAGATAGAGCCTCATGAACTCCCCTCCTCTCCATGCTGGAATGTTGACTGGCTTGATCTTGTGCTGAATGTTCATAATTGCAATGACTCATTCACATCCAGAAGACATTCTCTGTGTTTTTGAGATAGGGTTTCACTCTGTAGCTAGGCTGACCTGGAATTCATTGCATAGCCCAAGCTAGCCACAAATTCTCAGCAACCCTCCTGCCTCTGAGTGTTAGGGTTTATGGCCATGAGCCACCACACCTGGTTGGAGCTGAAGTCTTGGTATTACCAGACCACAGGACCCTCCAAATGTCACCAATGTCTGCATTCCTAAATTTTATTGGAGTATATTGTAGTTTGAATAAGAATGGCCCCCATAGGCTCATATATGTGAATACTTTAGTCACCAGGAACTCTTTGAGCAGATTAGGATTAGGAAATGCCTTGTTGGAATAGGTATGACCTTGTTGGAGGAGGTTTGTCATTGGTGGTGGACTTTGAAGATTCAAAAGCCCATACTAGCCCTGAGCTTGCTTTCTGCCTACAGATCAGGAGGATATAGCTCTCAATTACTGCCCCAGCATCTGCCATCTGCCCCCATGCCTCCATTTTCCCTGATGATAATGAACCAAACTTCTGAAACTATAATAAGCTCTCAATTAAATGCTTTCTTTCTTCCTTCCTTCCTTCCTTTTTTCTTTCTTTCTTTCTTTCTTTCTTTCTTTCTTTCTTTTTAAAGAGTTGCCTTGGTCATGGTGCTTCTATGCTGAAATAAAACAGCGACTAAGCCAGGCCTGGTGGCACACGCCTTTAATCACAGCATTCCAGAGGCAGAGGCAGGCAGATCTCTGCGAGTTCAAGGCCAGCCTGGTCTACAGAGTGAGTTCCAGAACAGCCAGGGCTGTTACACAGAGAATCCCTGTCTCAAAAACAAAACAAAACAAAAAACCTGTGAGCTAAACAAACCTCCTTACTTTACAAAGTAAACTTGGGTCCAGTATTTTATTATAGTGACTTAAAGCTCATTGTTGCGGTCATTGATGGATTGCTGGGATAATAACTATTGATGTGCCAATACGGTCCCTATTTCTCAAGAAATAGATGCAATTGGATTCATTTATGTCTTCAACTTATGACAATCCAGTTTATTAACAAGATGCTTGTCCTGTGTAGGGATGAAACAGGAATGAAATTGTAATGCCAGAAGCCCCTTGTCTATGTCTGTCAGAACTGGGAGAGCGATTTCAATCTCTGGGTTTCTCTGGAGATGAAGTTTTACTTTTAGTTCACCATTTTACCTAGAAGCTAGAGCACAGATAGGGCTTTCCATGTAGCCCTTCCTTGTTTGCACCCACCCTTTCACCCATTAACAGAGTGCCCAGTGCAGAGTGTCAAGGACATTTATAAGGTGCTTGGAAAACAGAAGTGGAAAAATACACATTAATCTTCCTTGGAAGAGCAGCTGGCTGGCAGGAGTACTAATTGATGAGAAAAGAGAGGAATATACATGTCAGAAAGTAATGGGCACACTGGAGAATAAAGCCACTGCTTACAGGGGTCAGAGAATGCTGGTTGTTGAAGATTGATGCATGCCACCCAAAAGACATTGTGAAGCCCTGACTCCCCAGTACCTCAACACATGAAAACCGGCATTGCAGGTAGAATCACTGAAGGTGAGGTCACTGTGGAGTAGGTGCCTAATCTAGTAGAATGTGTCCTTATATAAAAGGGAAATTCAAACAGACCCTGAAGAAAGAGTGTGATAACACATCCACCCACAAGGTCTAGAGGAACCCAGTGCAGGTGTTCCTTACAGCCGTAGAGAGGAGGCAATCCTGAGGACACTGAAAACAGGCCTTCAAGCCTTCAGAGCTAAAACAACATGCGCCTTCATTTCTAAACCACTTGGTTGGTGGCACATTGTGATAGCAGCCTTGGGGACTAACAGACACAGGTCTTAGATCCCACCTTTGTTGCCATGCCCTTTCCTTCTGCCCAGTTTTGAAGGGTCCCTGGGTCAGGAAGTGAGGGTCTAGATTTCTCCAGCTATCTAGGGGCTAGTCTCCACCCCAAACTAGACAGCCCTCAAGTTAGGATCTGTGGAATCTCATCCCCACCCCAGGTAGCTGCCCCCCTGTAGGGTGGAGAGCTGAGGCCTTCAGAATGGCATCAACCAAGTGTCTGGTTTTCAGAGGATAATTATGACCACCCCCATATACCCCCAGTCGGGCTCTGCTTCTGAGACACACCCTTTCCTCTGGGCCCTTTCCTCTCACAACTTGGGTCAGACTACTCTTCCTTGCCCTAGGGTCCAGGGAAGGTGAGCAGCCCTGCCTCACTCCCTAGTCAGAGGCACAGCCAGTGTAGGGTGGCAACATCTCCTTTCCTCACTGCCCAACCCCATGGACAGGGGCTTGGCACAGGGTGAGCCATGTGACACACACTCTCCTGCCCTTTGGAGACTGAGAACAATGCCTCCTTCTTAGGACTGTCCTAAGTGAAGCCAAGGGCACCCACAGCCTGCTAGAGCCTGCTGGTCAAGAGGGAGGGCCCTTATCATCCATGAAGGGCAATAGTTACTTCATCTTCTATAAGTCCAGGGATTTTTTTGAGGGGAAAGTTGTGGAGAGCCAGACCTCTGTGGGCTGCAATAGTTTGACCTCCCCTCTCCCAAACCCTGTCAGGCATTGGCTCTCCTAAGGCTTCAGTCAGTACCTCAGATGTCCTCCTTGCAGCCCATTCTATACTCCCATCGCGTTCTCTCACTATTCTAGGTGGCGATTCTCATGTGGAGACTGAGGATTCCTGAGGGACAGAGACTTAACTAAGGCCAGTCAGGTAGAGAGCTGGGATCCCTGGCCATGTGCTCCTTATGCCATCTTGCTTTCCAGAGAGGCTCTCCTCTCCAGGCCCGAGAAGACAGTTGAGGTGGTTACCCATAGGAGCAGGCTAGACAGCAGGATGTCTGCCCAGTCGCAGAGGAAGGGATGACACATCTTTTGAGACTCCTGTGTCACCCTCTGCAGAGCACAAGAAGCCCCTTTTGTGGCTCAACTGGGCATGATGCTCTGTTCCTGGGGTAGCCAGAGCTCAGGGTTGGGGGTGCGCATGAGTAGGATCATTTCCAAGCACTCGCCAGGAGCTCAGCCAATGCATCACAAGCAGACCCTGAGGCAGCCGGGCGCTATACTCCAGGTAGGTGCAACCAAGATACCTGGCCAAGGTAGCATGGTGGGAGGCTGCTTCCAGGCTCCACATTATGTGTTGTGCTGCCCAGGATCTCAGAAGCAGAGGCCTGCATCCTGGGCTGTACCCAGTCCTGTTCACCTAGGGCTTACCTGGTGCATGCAGGGAACTGTAACAAACTCATTACAGTTCCTGCCAGCTAAAGTCCAAATGAGACAGCACACCAGTCAGGATCTCACTGCTTCCTAAAAGTCATCTTGTCCATTTAACTTGGCCTGCAGTCATCAGAAGAGGTAGTAGGCCCCTGAAGAAGCATCAAGTTCTCTGTTCCCAAGGGCTTGTTACAGTTCAACTGCAGAGGCTAAGGTTGAGACTGGCTGTCACTTCCGAGTTTATGCTGGGTTGGAGAGACCCTGAAGTGACTGGTAGGGGATTGTGGGGTCTTCTGGGGCTGTCCTAGCAATGACCACAAACTTGTTGACTTCAAATAATAGAAATGAATTCTCTCTTACGTAGAAGGCCAGAAGCATGAGATCAAGGGGCCACAGGCCTTACAGAAGGACCTGTATGGCCTCTTCCCAGACCCACTTGTGGTGGGGTTAGTGAAGTAGTGTAGTGTCTGCCAGCATAGGATTTTGGAAATTTGGATTCTCAGGAAAAAGATGGGCATATCCAGTTATGGCCATGTTTACCATTGAAAAGCATGTCTTGAAAGCCTGCAAAAAGCAGATGCCGTCTTTGATCCTGGGACTTTGGACAGGGGCGTTCCCTGAAAAAGCCTGCCAGGAACCATGGAAACAAGAGGCTGGACTCCTCCCAGGAGACTCATTACAACACAAAGGATTTAAATCACAAGCCCATGCAGCCTCCTGGGCCTTCCTCCTCATTTGCCAAGAGGCTTCACCATGCTCCATCTTGCACTCACCTGCTGCAAATCCACGCTAGTGGAGAAAATGAAGGCAGGTCCTCCCTGGTGCTCTAGAACATCTAAATGGAGAATTATCTCCCCTTGGAGCCCTAAAGCATCAGATTGGCCATAGCACTGGAGCAGAACCCTTGGAGGCCCAAAGCATTGGAATGGTGAGCCTAAGAAACTTTTCATCTTGCAAATAATTGAGCCCTAGGACTGCAAAGGCAATTCTTGCTTGATATAAGGGCCGCCCCACTTCAATGGTAGAAACAGATTAAATTTATAAGCTGCCTTAACAACTAATGAACAAGACTCATAGACTTTAAGATTAAAAAGATGCTGAGACCATCCATCCTTACGGATCCACGCCCAGAGAATTAACCTGAGCGAATTTCCTTTTAAGAAACTTTAGGTTAGTGTTAAGTGTTTGTTTTATAGGTATTAGAATGTTTTAGATATTAGGTTTTAGAGTTAGGGTTTGGGTTTTAGTATTTATGAACTGTATAGGTAATTGTTAAGTATTAATAAATATATAAGTATAAATAAAAATTTACTGTTACATCCACTGGCTCCTCGTGCTCCTCTGCTGCACACACATAGCCCAACCTCTGCCTTTGTTTTCATACAGTGCTAGGTCTTATTAGTCAGGGTTCTCTAGAGGGAACAGAACTGATAGAATAAATATATATTGCAAATATTTATTGGATTGGCTTATAACATCTGGACTGGGTAATCCAACAATGGCCTGGCTGTAGATGGGCGCATCCACAGGACTGAAGGCTTGAAGAAGTCCTGGAAAGCTTTCGACCATCATTGGAATGCCAAAGAAACTGGGTTCTGATATCTCAAAACATGATGGCAACAGCAGCAGCAACATAGATGCACTCATAAGCAAGGAGCAAAAGCAGCACTGCATTCCTGTTAGCCGTCTTTATGTTTGGGCTACTCCTGGAGATTCCATCTAGTTTGAAGTAGGATCTCCCCACCTTGATTAATACTTCCAGGAAATATCCTCACAGACTGCCCCTAGGGGCATATCTCTTAGTTGACTCTAGATGCAATCAAATTGACAGCAAAGACCAACCATCACAGGGGTGGGTGGGCGAGGGAGGCACTCGGTATTTCAGCTATGGGTTTTTAAGGAGTGTTGAGCTGAGACTTCAGCAAACCTGAGTGTATGGTATTTGAGGAACTTCTGGGAGGTGACCCATTAAGATGAGGGCAGGAAGAAGGTTTGGAGGAAGTCAGAAGACTGCCCTTCTCTGTGCTGACCAACTGGGACTCACTCTTGTCCCCTCCATCCAATGGATGGATACCACCAAACATGAGGTCTTTCTGGGGATACATCTCTGGACCTTTTCCCTTAGATCTTATCCTGAAGTTCTGGGTGAAGCCCAAGGGCCTGGCATTTACAGGCATTCTCAGGAAATAATGAAATGGGAATCCACAGGGCCACATAGCCACTAGTGGCTTTCCCTAATCAGTCTCCTGCCTACAGTTTTCATGAGGGCTAGTAGCAGTTCACGTAGTCCAGGTGGATTTCATGATCATAGCCCCAGAGTGTGCATGCAGCCATCCTCCAATGTTTATTATTGGCTGGGTTGTATCCTCCTAGATTCATACTTGAGTCTAATACCTGGGACCTCAGAATGTGATCTTATTGAACTTATCCATATAACTTAGATGAGGTCACTTTTAAATATGTCAGGATGCCAATCCAAAGTGATTGGTGACCTAAGGAAGGTTTCCAGGAACCCACTGCAGCTAAGGATGAGGCCCAGGGTGGGTTTTTTATCTCAGCACTGAGAAAGAGCCCACTTCTTCATCCACTTGGCAACAATTGATTTCCAACTTCTAGCCAGAATTCAGAGAGAAACTCCAGTTGTGTAAACCACTCTGTTCATGAGGATTGTTACAGAAGCCCCAGGAAACACACAGTACCTTAAAGGGAAACCCTAGTGCCAGGCAGGCCCTACTGGGTATGACAGGTATGACTTGACTTGAATGTTTTTCCACTCAACATAGAGGAGTTTAAATGAAGCCTTGAACCTAGCAGCAGCTTGCCCCTGGGCAAGGGGTAGGGGCACCAGCCTGGTGCATGAACAGGCTGGTGGCAGGCCAGGGAGAGAGGAACCTTCTGGGAGGAATTGTAGATAGGCTGGGAGTGGGAGGATTGGCAGGGGTGGCTGGGCAAACAGAAGGATGGTGATAAAACCATCCAGGTGAGTTTGGCACTCCCAGGTCTGAAAGTCCACGAAGAAATATGGTTGGAGGAACAACGGGGACAATTGATGGTTAAAAACATGGGTGTGGCTGACCTTTCTGAGCGAAGCCAGAAAGGCAAAAGAAGGTGCAGGTTCAGGATGCCAGCACAGCTGTAACTGCACACAGGGAGAGAAGATAGGAAGGAGGTGGTTCTGGAGACCTTGGAAGACTGAGTAAAGTCTTCCTTTCAGCTTGAGGAGGCCCAGATCAGTGGAAAGCACAGAGTAGAATTGTTACCACCCACTGCCGGGCTCCAGCGCTCATCCGCTCAGACGCGGGCAGCAGGTGGCACTAGTGGGCTGCTCTCAATAATCCCAGCTGACACTCCAGGTTGGAGCCGGGAGGTGTTTAAATGGCAGGTCACCAATCTGTGCGCAATACCATCCTAGTCAGGACAGGTTGTGTCAGAAGAAACTCAACCATTTGACCACTTAGTGCTGGGATCTCGAGCTGCGCTGGGTACAGATCCCAGAGTGAACAGCTGCTGCTCGTCGCACCGGTGCTCCGCTCTCTGGGATCCCGGAGGGCGCGCGGGTGGCGCTACATTGCTGCAGCGCTTAGAAGGACGCTGCAGAGAATGGGCGTGCCCTGGCTGCCTGAGGCCATTACACTCACTGTGCCCAGCCTTCTAGCCCCAGAGTACGCGCTACGCCCGCTATTGTGCACCAGCCAGTGGTCGCCGAAGTCCAACAAGATTACACCCATCCGCATTTGCACAGCAGTGCACCCCCCGCCACCCTAGCTGTCCCCACACCAGGATGCAAAAGTTGGGGACGGGCGCGGCCATTAGCCACTGGTCAAGAGAGGAGTGGGGCCCAAAGACTACCTCCTCTTCCCACTTGGTCCTACTAATCCTAAATCCTGGTTAGCATGGATTTATGTCCTCTTACTCCCAGCTTTCCTTCCCCACAGATGAACAGCAGCAGAGAGCAAAGAGTTGGATAGCTGGGTCTCCGGGAATCTAGGCAGAGCATGCCCTCAGCAGGAACCTAGGCTGAAGTCACTGATTGGCTGTAGGGTTCTCTCTTTAACTTCCAGAGCACAGCCTACTGTGGTTACTCAGTGCTAGCTGCTTCCTGGTGCTTGGCCTGGGCCTCAGTGCACAATGGGTGGGTGGATAAGACATGGAGGTGAGGGGAGCCTGAACAAGGAGGTCAGGCATCTGGAGCCTAAAGTTTGTGCCTAGATTCCCATTAGCTGCAGTGTTCTCTCGGACATGTGGGTTGTCTCATCTCGACTTGTGTCTCAGGTCCACCTCTGACCTGGGGGAGGTTCTGATGGAAGAGATGGAGGCATTCAGGGAGGACCCTTCATTAGCCAGATTCCAGGCAGGTGGAATGTTAACCCATATGGACCTTACTTCGTGTGCCTATGAGGTGTGGGAGGAATCATGTTCAAGGACTTGACTAGAAAAGGACAGAAAGAGGTAGGGCAGCCTGTCTCCTTTCTATTTAGCCCTTTAGTTCTCAGGAGGAGGGGCTGCTGCTCAGGAAAGGACCTGGAACCCAAGGCCAGGAGCTGCTGTGGAAAAGGCACTTGGAAGGACACAGATTCCCACCTCTCTGACCCTCCCCAGTTCCAGTTGGTGCTTTGAATTACCACCCTGGTATGAATGGGCAGAGACCCTGACATTACCCTCTTCCCTGAAACATTCTGGGTACAGACACTCCATTGGCCCGAGGGGCAGTTGGGGACTGGGGACCCAGGATTGGTTTTGCTGCCTCCTTTAGAGTCAGGCACTCAGGTCCAACTTCCTCCCCACCAGCCTTTTGGGGACTCACTCCACCCCTTCTATTTAAGGCTCTCCTTGGCTATTTATAGTCATGTTCACTAGTTGCATCATCCTGAGTCTGGCTTCCTCCACAGATGCCAATGCTGCCCCTGACCCCATACCTTGGTGTGATTCCTGGTGAGGGAGGAGTAAGAGACTTCACCTTTGGCTGCCAGCACTTCCCTTGGCAAGTGCTCTAGTTTCCGGTTTCGTGTTTGCAAAGATGTAGAGACATGTCTCTAGGTCACAGCTACAGTTTTCTTAGCACTTAGGGGAAAGTCCCACAAGTCTTCTGTCTCAGACCCTCCCCTTTCTGAGATCACCTCCACTACAGGGACTCCTGGAGAGGGAAGGGGTACCTTGGCAAATGCTAAAGGCAGACAAGCCTTATTCTACTTGGAAAGGCTGGCAAGGATCTCAGCAGACATCTGCCTGAGCTTTGGCGTAAGCCTGCCCTTGCATCATCCATCTCTGTGGTCTAGGGCATGGGGTAGCAGAAGAGAGAGCACTTTTATGCTCCCCAACCCTTCAGGACAGTTTCAGAAACTGGCCTAGATAGCCCCCCTTTCCTCTTTCTTTGGGCAAGGCTAGCTCTCCTCCTGATACACAAGAGGCTTGGGTGGGGGGGAAATCCCTTCATAAAGATACTTTCACTTCAAGGTGTCTGCTTCTACTTCCAGGAAGTACCTTACATCTAGAGACCTGTGCTCAAGGGTCTAGAATAGGGCTGGAGCTGATCTTTGCCTCCCTAGTCTAGTTTTCATGCCTTCTATATAGGATTTGATTTCTCTGGAGGGCTTGCTCCCAAAGCCCTGCTACCACCCTGAGATGAGTCACCTTTCTGCAGAATCCTCTGTACCACCCTGAACCACCCTACTTCCCCTTCAGAGTGAGGCAGGCTCTTGGCTGTGTATCCTCTGCCTGGACACACTCTGCAATGCCCCTACCTATATATGCCCCAGCTTCTCCCAAGCACTCAGCTTTTGGAAAGCTAAATGCTTCTGGAAACTGACCTCTCACATTACTTCCCAAGTTCCTCCAGTCCTGAGCAGATATGTGCTTTGACAAATTCACACAGGTCACATAATACCACTGAAGTCTTCAGAGATTTTTTTAAAAATACACATTTATTTATTTATTCATGTTAGATCTCAATCACAGCCTCCTCCTTCCTCTCCTTCTTGTAGAAAAAATTAATTGAATTACGACGGGCACCATTTGTAGAAATAATTAATTTACTTGGTATTTATATTATCATTAATGGCTTCAATGGTGTTAATCCTTAACCCGCCATTATAAATGAGCACACAGACACCACATGAATTTTAATAAACCTTGGCCTGGATTGTGCAATCTTAGCCCATCTAAGCTAGCTCATAATATTCCCCAAATATGACTCATATATACATATGTCCCCTGGGCCGTTATTCCCCACGCTACGCCAATGTTTCAGTCCACATGGAATGACCTTTTCATCTACCCATCATATGTCTCCTTCTTCCTGCTCTTGGCTTTTACCTCTTCTTCTGGAGGCTTCTCCTACCAAAGACTTCTTCTACCCAAGAACCTCTCTGCTTCAGAAGCCCAAACCTTAGTCCTGCCTACCTCTGTCTTTGCCCAGTCTCAGGCCTCAGCATTTATTCAACCAGAGATAAGGATCAGAAAACAAAGTAACAGACAGCAAGGACCAATTAATTAACATTTAGAATGCATAACATCACCCCATCAATTCCCTCCTTTGTCTACTAAAAAGGCTAAATTTTTGTTTTTTGAGACAGGATTTCTCTGTGTAGCCCTGGCTGTCTTGGACCAAGCTGGCCCTGAACTTGCAGAGATCCGCCTACCTCTGCCTCCCAAGTGCTGGGATTAAAGGTGTGCACCACCACGCGCGGCAAAAAGCTAAATTTTTTAATTTGTATAGTAAAGACAGAACAAATATTAAACAATCAAAAAATCATAATAAAAGTTACACACATAACGTTTAGCCTATTTGTATCAGGCAATCTTGAAGAATAAAAAATCATCTATCTATGTGTGTCTAAAGTTCTGAACCTAAATATTTTCTATCATATCCTATATTTATAAAACTAAAGATTTCATTTAGATTTGAAAATATTATTTGAAATTCTAAAAAACTCAAGTTCAATTGAAATTTTATATCTATTATGTCTTCAATCCCATCAAAGACATAAGAAGGGATAAAGTTATTATTTGAGTGAGTAGGAAGTACAGGAGAGCAGCTTCCAAAAAGAAAAAAATGACAGTTTCTTGCTTAGACAGTCCCTAATATCTCTTGATACCATTGGAGCATCATTTTCAGCCTCCTGGCCAAGCATATTTCACAGACTAAATTGTGCAGCAAGAAATAAGAAGGATTTCCCCACTTTGTCTCTGCAGAATTAGGCCGTTGACTTACCTGCATTTAAGTTTTGATCCATCTTTGGACTGTAAATAGTCTGTTGAGGGGCATTTTTGCACAGTAGAAATTATTTTCTGATGGAGATTTTTGATGCTCATTGTCTCCTTCCAAGTCAAATGGGAGCTCTCAGGAGCTAACTGTCTTAAGTTAAACAATTCTTAAAATAATAAAAACATCTTTAAATGCCATTTTCTGTATGCCTCTGAGGGTTTTGAAGACATTTATTGATTGATTTATCTATCTATGTTTGAACAAGCAAACTATGTTTTTAACCATTTACTATCTGGTTAACCTAGTAAGCCTATTTTGTGATGAATTAAGACTAGCATTTGACATGACCAGGAGCTTGGCTGGCCAGCCATCAACTTGCATTACCCAGACTCCTAAATAGATTGTAATTAGCAACCCATAAAAGGATTGGAAGTAAACCTGTACTTTTAAATGAGTTGTATAGGCACAATACTTTATGAGTTGAAATATACATATATGTGTATCAAAATATAAAATTCTATACCAACGATTAACCTTATTTTTGTATCAATATACAAAATTCTATACCAATGTATCAAGAAATAACCTTATTTTGAGAATAACAATAGCTTTAATTTTCAGAGCAGATTCAATTAATCTACCCTTATATCTTATCATTTCTATATTATATATCCATATTCCCCCTCTTTTTTCTTTTTAAGTCTTTTCCAGGCAGGCATGGTGGTGCACACCTCTAATCCCAGCACTCGGGAGGCAGAGGCAGGGGATCTCTGTGAGTTCGAGGCCAGCCTGGTCTACAGAGTGAGTCCAGGATAACCAAAGCTACACAGAGAAACCCTGTCTCAGAAAACCAAAAAGTCTTTTCCCCCTATATAAGAGAGAAAGAAGGATAGAGAAAAGAAAGAGAGAAGTCCTTTAGTCAAATCTCCTATACCTTGCTTAACAAGACCATTTAACAACTTGTAAAAATGATTGAGCAAGTTAATAACCAATCCCCCTAAATGACATCTATCAAATGACCAGAGAATCATCAGAGAATCGTCTACCCCACCTTTTGGGAATGGGGCATCTCTCTCTTAAAATTGCTTCCTGCTGATTTGGGATGCAGAAAACCTGTTTGGGGGCCCAAAGAAAATGGAAATGTGATTAAGCAAGTTAATAGTAACATTTGTTGTCCAGTCTCTTTTGTGCTCAGCAACTTGAATGTCCTGAACAGTTTGTAGTCTGAAGCTGAACTTTGGGTGATAAAGTTCAGGGCTTTACTGAAGTCCTGGCTGGAATAGTCTGTGAGGTTGGATCATCTTAGCAAGCCATTTTGAAGTTGTTCTGGATGCAGATTTTGGAGGAAACAGCTATTGAGGCAGTCTGTGAGGCTGGATCATTAGGGTTACTTGTCTTGTCTTCTTTTGTGTCTGGTCCCTTTGTTCTGAAAATATATAATTTCACACAAGTAACATATAGTTCTGTAATTACAAAAATGTCTTGGATGTGCAGGATGCACAGATCAATTAAGGAAGATTTTCTGCTCTTTGTTTGAACAGAAGAAGACATTTGTAAGTCTCTATTCATGCCATATGAAAGGATAGCATGTAATAATAAGTCATGTGGCTTCTATGTAGCCAACAAGATATTTAATGGCTATGTATATATGCTTATTTTTTAGCCAGTCTGAGCTGTTCTCACAGAGTGGAATCAGCAAAAATAAACTTATTTTTGTTCTTTTGTTTGTAGCCAAGATCTGTAGGAGGCCTTTCCAGTCCAATCTGATTTCTATCAGTTTGGATGGAAGGTTTAGCTTTTCTTTCCTGTAATTATTATTACATATATATGGCTATATATAATCAGCTTTAAGTTGAAAATTCAGCATAAGACTGTATGGAGTAAGCCGGGCGGTGGTGGCGCACGCCTTTAATCCCAGCACTTGGGAGGCAGAGGCAGGCGGATCTTTGTGAGTTCGAGGCCAGCCTGGTCTACAAAGCGAGTCCAGGACAGCCAGAGATATTCAGAGAAACCCTGTCTCGGAAAAAAAAAAAAAAAAAAGACTGTATGGAGTTTAAGTAATCTCCTCTATAGCTGACATAAATTTATTAATTGATTGAAACATGTTTTTTTTCTGTGTTCCTCAGGCTGTTTGTAGAGTAGGTTGGCCTCAGATTCAAAGGGAACCTATCTGTCTCTGCCTTTGTCTCCCACATTTTGGGATCAAAGATATGCATTTAAATTTTTTTCTCCTTTCCTTGGAGATTTAATTTCTATATGGATATATCTATCCTTATTGAGACAGGGTTTCTCTTTGTATATTGGACTGTCTTGATTTGCTCTGTAGAGCTCTGTAGATTAGATTGGCCTGGAACACACAAGGAACCTGTTTTTTTCCTTTTCTCCCAAGTTTTGGGATCAAGGTATGAATTTAAATAACTGAATTACCTTTATTAAACAATAATATTAATTAAACCATTTTGTATTAGTCTGAGTTCCAATTTTCCCATGGTAGCCCCATTCTTAAGGAGATTGGTTCAGAGTAACATGTTATGCTATTTTGTGTTAGCTTTTGTTAACTGTTGGCAGTGGGAGGTATGCAACTTGCATGTTCCTCTCCCAGCATAGTTCTGGGTCCTTACATTGACTAATAGAATATATCTCTTTTCTTTCTTTCTTTCTTTCTTTTTTTGTTTTGGTTTTTGGTTTTTTGAGACAAGGTTTCTCTGTGTAGCCCAGGCTGTCCTGGACTCGACTTGTAGACTAGGCTGGCCTTGAACTCACAGAGATCTGCCTGCCTCTGCCTCCCCAGTGCTGGGATTAAAAGTGTGCACCACTATGCCCAGCGACTAACATATCTCTTTTAGGGGCAAAATGCCTCTTGAAACCAGTTCTCCTGTGGGAGCCCCACACTTAAGGAGACTGGCTTTTCACCCCTTTCTCTTTATATATATTTAAGAATATGTGTATTTAGCTATTAGATCAATAAGGACAATTCCAAATCTGTCCAAAATCCTCAAAATCTCTCATATTTTAGCAATGCCAAACTACAAAAATATCCTTTCTACTTCCTGATATAGAGAAAATCAAAATATCTAAACAAAAATCAAGCAAATAAACAAGAACATTCCAAAAGCCTTGGTCTAACTCTGCCATCCTATGCTGAAATTAAAGTTCTGTTCATTATTCCCTGGAATCTATTTGCGGCTGCATTGTATTAGTGGTCCTGTCCCAGATAGTCCTGACAAGCACCTAGTAGCCAGAGAACTCTGAGCTCCAGCTGCCATCAATTTTGTCTTATCTGTTGGGAAGGGCCTTCCTCCTTCCCCCATTGTCATGGTTGGTAACTTAGCATTCCATCTGTAACTTTAAGCCTATTCTAATCCAACATAGAACCACAATTGTCAGTGTAAAAATCATTTGCATGCTAAGAGAAACAAACTCAATTGGAATCCAAATGTATTGAGACATTATGAATTCCTCCATTTTTAATCTAGGCAGTTAATACTGCTCTCAAGCTTGTCTGGAAGGCTGTCCGTTTTTTTGCTGCAAGGCAGTAGCTTTTGTTAAAGGAGCCGCACCTTTGAAATGTGTTTGGGTTCGGTTCCCCGTTCTTTGGCTACAAAACCACCTTTTACTGGGCCTTCTCAGGCTGTAAGCATGGATTCTAATTGCCGTGATTGGGCACCATTTATAAAAAAAAAATGACTAAATTATTTTCCAGTATTTAGAATGTTACTTGGTTGGCGGTGTTAATCCTTAACCTGCCATTATAAATGAGCACACAGACACCTGATGAATTTTAACAAGCCTTGGCCTGGATTGTGCAATCTTAACCCATCTAAGCTAGCCCACAATTCTATTCCCCAAATATATACATGAGACCCCAATATAGACATATATATCCTTGGACTGTTATTCTCTATGCCCTGATGATGTTCCAGGCCATATGGAATAATCTTGATCATCTACCCCATTGTGTGTCTGCTCCTGCCTGCTCCTGGCTTCCTTCTTGTTTCCTCCTCACTGGCAGCTTCTACCCTTCTTCTTCTTCTTCTTCTTCTTCTTCTTCTTCTTCT
>CAJQZJ010032885.1:1588240-1609606 GCA_907164525.1 Lophiomys imhausi
TCTTCTTCTTCTTCTTCTTCTTCTTCTTCTTCTTCTTCTTCTTCTTCTCTCTCTCTCTCTCTCTCTCTCTCTCTCTCTCTCTCTCTCTCTCTGTTGTCATTATCACTGTCAGCAGCCCTTGGATGGTTTAGAGCTGGGAAGAGAGGTGCAAACTGGGGTCAGGTCTTTTGCAGAAGCTGTGTACCTGGGAGTGGCATTATAGAAGTTGAACACAGGACCAACCCAGCTTAGTTCACTATTGTTCAGTCTTTGGCAGAGATGACCTATAGAAGTCTGAGTGAGTTGATAAATGGCACCTCCTTCACTCCCATGTGGAGTCTTACACTGCCCCCAGGATCCTAAAGCCAAAGTTCCCAGATGGCCACCCAGGAGAAGTGTTGTCATCCACCTTCTGCAATTGTAGGTGCTCATGTGTGCTGAGGGTGGAAGGAGTACCCGGCCTGTTTGAGACAACCATCAGCTTTTTCCAGTCCTTGGTTTTATTGACTCCTAGGGGCTGCCAGGGCTATAAATAGATGTTCTTAAGCTAAAAATAACCTTGCTAGAGTGAGACTATGCTGCTAGCTTTCAGCTTCTTTGAGGGCTCTTGAAGATGCAGAATTCAAGATTCGCTGAAAGAGGGACTAGCCACATCCTCTTCCCCTCCTCTTCTGATTCGTCTTCCATATCCTGGACTACACACACACACACACACACACTCCTATTCACATGAGTGCCAATGTTACTGTCTGCCTGAAAGCAAAAAAAGGGTCTCTGGGATAGGATGGCCAAACCTGAAGAATGGTGCATTAGCCAGGATGAGAACTAAGATCCTCCAAGAGGCCCACTTAGGAATTCCCACAGGGTATCGAGGGTAGCCCACATTGAGTGTTCCACACATGGACTATGCTGAGAAGCAAATGTTGAGGTGACCCAGAAAAGCCACATCTGGAAGTCTGTCCTATGATATGGTACATGGATGCCCATGGCCACATGACTTGTAATAACACATGGGAGGCAAGCCTGGGCACTGTCTTGTATGCACTGGTCTAGGGGCTGTCTGTCCAGAGAGAGGAGCCCTGTGTCTGGAGATGAGAATGGGCTCACATCAGACACTCTAGTATGCTTCTGCTTAATTTTTTTTTTTACAAAAACAAACTTTAAAAAAATGAAGATTAAGTGCTGGAGAAATGGCTCAGCAGTTAAGAGCACTGACTGTTCTTCCAAAGGACCTGGGTTCAAATCCCAACACCCACATGGCAGTTCACAATTGTCCGTAACTGCTGGGCATGGTGGCGCTTGGGAGGCAGAGACAGGCAGATTTCTGCAAGTTCAAGGCCAGCCTGCTCTACAGAGTGAGTTCCAGGACAGCCAGGGCTATACAGAGAAACCCTGTCTCAAAAAAAAAAAATTAAGATTACAGTCAGGCATGGTGGTGCACACCTTTAATTCCAGCATTCAGGAGGCAGAGGCAGGCAGAGCTCTGTGAGTTTGAGGCCAGCCTGGTCTACAAAGTGAGTCTAGGACAGCCAGGCTCTGTTACACAGAGAAACCCTGTCTCGAAAAATCAAAACAAACAAGCAAAAATGAAGATTACAGAAATTATGTTAATACCCAACTCGGCTTCGACTACTACTAATCCAAAGATGTATGGTGGGGATGAGAGTAAGAAAGGGGAAAAGAAACTGAAGAGAGATTCATGGTTCCATCTGGGGTAAGGAAAAAGATGGCCATTGAGATGCTCCCTTTACCCTTCCACACCACAGGAGTGACAAGGAAAAGAACGAGGCAGAGGGGACTCTAGCCATAGCCAAGCACACATCTTCTAGAGGATCAGAAAAGGTGGGGTGCACCAGGGAGCAGTTGGTAGATGTACCAAGGGGTCTCAAAAAATGTAGAATTCATCATGAATCTATCTATGTGCTGTCCTTGCACACGGGACATGCTAATCTTCTCCATACTGTTCCAGTTCTAGTATGTGTGCTGCAGAATCCAGCACCTCCAGCATGTATTTGGTCCTCATGCCACATAAAAGAATGTATGTAAACCCCATGTCTGTTGGAAACACGGTGGTGAGGTATGTGTATGTGCAAAGACAAGTCTAGAGGAATGAGGTGTGTTACAATAGCGTGTTGCAAGGGGAGTTGACAAGTGAACTGAGCTCCTGTGTGTACACATGTGTATAAAGCACACATGTGCATGTATGTAGAGGTCAGAGGTCAACCTCAGGTATTATTCTTCAGAAGCCATCCAACTTGTGTTTTGAGACACATACAAGTTGGCCTGGAGCACCAAGAAGACTAACTAAATTGGCTGGCATGGAACATCAAGATCCTTCTGTTTGCCTCCTGGCACTGGGATTATAAGTGTATGCCACCATACCTGGGTTCTGGCGATCCAACTCAGATACTCATAGTTGCCCTGCAAACAAACACTGTACTTCCTGAAGCATCTCCCCAGCCTGCAAACTGATATTTAAAGTTATCTAGTTTTCAGTTATTTTAATAGAAGATAAGAAAAATGAGTATTTTACATCCTAGGAGCGCATTCCAGGTCCTGTGTTCCTCCTCTATACCTGGTTTCAGATTCTTTCCTCTGCCTACTTACTAAGTGGACTTTGCAAGCACAACCTACCAGGCCCTTGTCTCAGGGAGCCTCCAGACTGCCCCCCAGTGCCCAACCTCTCCCACAACCAACCTGAAGAAAGAGGCAACAGAGGCCTGAGGAAAACATCCGTCTCATGATTTATTACAACACATTGTTTCAAATACAAAAGGAGGGACAGGAAAGTGTGGCCTCATGGGGCAAGGTCCCTAGGGGGAAGCTGGCACCCTGGTCCTCAGAGACCAGAAGCCTTGGGCAAGGGACCAGCCACCTCTCCTGTACTGGACTTTCCAGAAAACAACAGGAGGGGGCCAGGTGCATTCTGGACCATTCCAGTGCCGGCAGTGACTAGGTAGGAGGGGCAGGAGAGCAAGAGAGGACCCTATACCCTCCACACCTTGGACAGTGGGTAAAAAGCCACCAGGGAAAACCTGTGTTCCACGTCCCCAACACATGGGGTTGCGGGGAACCTGAGACCTTCTCCTCCATCTTGTCTGCTCACTTTGGGAAGACCAGGGTCATGAGCATGTGAGAACATAGACAGACTGAGGCTAATGGGCCCCATGTGTCCAGGACAGATGCCATATCTCCATCAAGAGAAGAGAGGGACCAGACCCAAGGGGAAGCTTTAGGGTCCAACTGGTGGCCCCATACCACTGTCTCCTGGACAGCAGTAGGGTAGGAGCATAGAGGGGGAAGCCAGTGCACCCTCCACACCCAGGGTCACCTTAGAAATCCAATGACAAACAGGAGGCAAATTTACATAATAATAATAATTAACCAATAATAATAAATACTTAAACCTCTAATCCATAGATTGCAAATACAACAATAGCTTATCTTCTCAGGGATCAGGATGGGTGGGATCAAGAGAACTGGGATAGGACTTTTGCTTAAGAAGGAGGGTGACAGGAACATAGGGCAGTCGGTCAAAAGAAGAACAAACGGAAGGACGCAGCAAGAAAGGTGGGGTAGAAATGTGCCACCCTAGGTCTTTCCCAAGACTCTGTCCTACCCCAGCCACCTGTTAACAAGCCCCTGGCTTTTCAAAGGACAGCCCCCACTAATAGACTTGAGGACATCTGAGGGGAAGAACCCCTATTTTGCCTCAAAACTTTGGGTCCCAAATGGTCCAAGAGGATATTCAGCAAGGTTAACTGGTACTTTTTTTCTATCCTTGCTCCTAGATTGGCTCTGAGCCCAAAAAACAAAACAAAACAAAACAAAAAGCTACCTTGGGTAGAGGCTAGCGTATCATCTTGAAGACACTGGGAAAGTACCCTGGGAAGGGAACATACAGAGGGACTCTCTCCTGAGAAGCCCCTGTGGGCAGTCATGGGGGACTTCCCCAGCATCTGTCCTTAGGTGGGGTCTTTCTCTGCTTGGAGACAGTTCTCCCAAAGCTGAGGATCCCCACTTCCTGAAAGCCTAAGGGCTTGGTAGGTGCTTTACTCCATCTGCAAGAAGGCCTGCTTCAGAAGCCCTTCAACCTGCAGGTGCACCTGAATTCCAAGTTCTACCTGGGGCAGGAAAAGCCCAGAATGAGAGCTTGGATCTACTCCCATTCATACTGGACCCAGAGCTCCCCTCTGACCAGCAGAGATAGCCCTTGCCAGCCCCAGCTAGCTTAGCTCCTCCCACTGGCATTGGACACTGGGCTTCCCAATGGGCAGGGACACCTGCAAAGGAAAGAGAGAGAAGCCTCCTCTGAATGGCCTCCTGGGCCCTTCTAAGGAACTGGACCCCACTCTCACAGGAGTGTGCGCCCTTCTCCTCCATCCTTGCCTTGGGAACTACCTCATCTGGCTTTCAGGAACCCCCTTGTCCAAGTCTCCCTGAAAACTCTGGTCCATTGGGCCCAGTGCCCACCAACACCTGCCAGGGAACAGCCCTGGGGTGAAGGGTGGAGAGGGTATCCCTAAGCCACTAAGACTTGGCAACTTGAGGTGTGGGGTACTGCTGGTGGGGCCTTCTGCAGGGACACTAGGGTCTCCCCCTCCCCTTACCTATGGCTTTGCTGCAGAGCCCAAGACAAGAGAGGTGGGAGAGACAGGAGAGGAGAGACCAGGAGAAGAGGGAAAGGAAAGGGCAAGGGTCTGCGGCTCAGTTTGTGGCAAATAAGGGTTTGGGGTTTTTGTCGTTGTTGCTTTCATCCCCCCCCCCCTTTTCTTATGTAAAAAGTGCAGGAAAGCTAGGCAGCTCTTTGCAAGGTCAGTAATGTTTCCAGAGGGGGAGGCGAGGAGGGGCCCAGGCCTGTCAACCCAGTTTGGGACTGAAGGTGGCCGCATATTGCTTAGAAACCTGTTTCAATTTAAATACCAGACAATAAAAACAGAGCTTTAGGGCCGCCCCACAGTTACCAGATCACTAGCTTAAATAAATAAAAAATCGAAATATTTACTTCTTGATAAAAATTGCAGTAAAACCATTTACCTTTCTGTGTGTTATATATAATATATATTTATACCTGGCCTGGCTGGCTCAGGGGCGCACGGGCTCCTGAAGGGTCACGATACTTCGATGACCTCCACGCTGCCTGAGAAGCTGGCTTGCTTACCGAGGGCTGCCAGCTCCTCACCACGTGCCCGCCCCTCCACCATGCCCTCTTCGAACTCCATCTGGCAGCTGCGCCTCTTGAACTGAGTATCTGCAGCAGGCTCCTCGGGCCAGCTGGTCCGAACATCCCGAGGTTCCGCCCGCACCTCCCGTCGCCGTAGGTCACTGCTGCTGCTGCCACTCGGTCTAGGTGCTCCTGCGCTTGGCCGGCCAAAAGCGGAGAACACGGCGCCTGGACCCTGCGCACCCTCAGGGCTGAAGCACCAGAGTCCGTCGGGCGACGGTGTGCCAGGGGAGTCCAGTGGTGGCGCCCAGCCCCCGGGGCCAGCCGGCTGGCCAGGGCCTGGCAGCCCAGGCGCCGACAGGGCCGAGAGGCCGTGCCGCGGAGTCTGCCGGGCCGTGTCTCCAAAGTTCAGGCCCAGGACGTGCGCAGGGGAGCGGGCGGGAGAACTGGCTGGGGGACGTCGCCGGCGGGGTCGTGGGCGTCCCTCTGGAGCCAAGTCCGGGCTGTCAGGGCTGGGCGAGGGCAGCCCCAGCGTGCCCCCGGACGGGCTGTCCAGCTTGCAAAGCTTCGGGGCTTCGCCGGGATCTGGTGGGCCGGGAAAGTCGGGCCTCCTGCTGGGTGCATAGGCCGACTTAATGTCCAGGGAGAAGGAGCGCTTGAGGCGGTTGGTGTCCTGGAGGCGGTCAGAGGAGAGGTGCAGGCCACGCAGGCCCTGCTGGAGTGCGCTGGTGGCTGGAGCTGTGCTGGGGATCAAAGCATCCCCTCCAGCAATCGGGCTGCCCTCCTTGGCTGCAGTGGCTGCCTCGCTCCCGGTGGCAGCACTCTCTGAGGTAGATGGTGGCAGCCGGGGCAGCGGGGTACCTGCTGCTGGGCCCATGAGGGTTTCAGGGGTCCCCAGGTGAGGTCCATCACTCTGTAGGGCAGCCAGCAACTTCAGACTCCTCTCATACTCCAGTAACTGGCCCAGGAAGTTGAAGTTGGGCGAGATGGAGGGGCGCCGGTCCTTCACAAACCTAAGCAAGCAAGAGGCATTTCTGTCAGATCAGGCTTGTCTTTGATTTTCTTCCTGGGCAGCACCCACTGCTACCTCTAAGTATTCAAGCTCTGTGTTGGGTTAGGCTTTCCCTCCCTGCCAGGGCAGTAATTTGTACAATCCAGGTGGGTGGAGAAAGGAAGGGAGGGCAATGCTGTTAGCCATTGGTTGTAGAGTTCCAGGTCCCTAGGGCCCAAGAAGGGAAGCGTACCTGTATGCGTCATCAGAAGACATGCCCATGGTTTTCATGATATACGCGATGGCAATGGTGGCAGAGCGAGAGATGCCAGCCAGACAGTGAACAATGACTTGGCAGCTGGACAGTTTGGCTTTATCTGGGGGCAAGTGGATAGTGGGAGATCAGTTGCGGACTGAGAATGCATTGTTCCTCCCTATCCAAGGTAGGCCCCAGCCCTCCACATAGCAGACAGTGCTGGTGACTTCTCAGAGCTGAGTATCCCTGGGACAGTCCCTCCTCTCGGCCTCTGTCCAGCCTCCCACACCCTATAGAGACAGATAAACCCTCCTCTCCCCTCACCAATAAACTCAATGGACTTGTCCAGCCAGGGCAGCAGCTTTTCACAGTAGTTGTCATTGATGGGGATACGCATGAAACGACTCTCACAGATGAAGTCCGGTTTAGGGCAGGAGTTGCTGGCATTGAGGACATAGCTTATTCCATTTTGGGTCATCAGATCCTGGAGGGATAGGAAGATGGGTCAGAATAGGGTAGCAGAGAAAAACATAGCCCACTAGAGGGAGAAGAGCCAAGAGGAAGGCAGACAGGCAGTCTCTCTCTCTCTCTCTCTCTCTCTCTCTCTCTCTTTCTGCAGAATAGAAGTACTCTAAAGTCTTGTGATGCCCCCCCCCCCGAGCCTCAGATTTTGTCCAGGATCTTGTTATATGGGAAAAGACTGGGTCCAGAAACCCCTTCTCATCTCATATGTGGAGCCCACAGGAGGGATACAGGAAGGATGGCTTCGGCAAGCCACATCCACTGCCTGCATTGGGCTCCCAGGAATTTTATGGTTGCCTGGGCGGTGCCTTCATCCTTTTTCCTCCTCACCATTTTTAAAACACGGATTCTTTCAGTGCTGGCCAGGGGCCCAGTGACAGAAGCAGTTTGGCATGCAGGCTTCCAGCCCCACCACAGAAGAGGCTGGGAGCCTGCTTTTCCACCCAGTCTCGCTGGGTTCCTCTCTGGGCCATGCTGTGGTCCAGTGAGTTGGGGGGCTATCCTCACCACCCACTCTTGCTCTCAGACCACCTTAGGACCTAATTCCAAAGTCGTCTCCCCCTTCTTTCTGCCATCAGCAGTGACCCTCCTGGGCACTCACCTTGTTCAAGACATCTTTCTGAGAGCCCAGGTAGAGGTGTGGGAGGATACGGGTCAGGCCCACACTGGGCACAGGCAGGCAGGGCTGAGAGAGGCTCATAGATGGTAGGGTGGCAGGTTTGCCCTCACAGAGGCCTGGGAAGCAGGAGGAGAAGGTGGCAAAGCCCCCTGTGAGAGGAGACACAGAAGGCTCTTCAGGAGGCTGGCCAGCTGGGGCAGGAGAGAGTTCCTCTGGACTTAGACACACCCTGCTGACCCCAAGGCCAGCCTGCTTCTGGCCTAGTACGTGGACTCCTGCTGGCAAGCTACTTGCTCTTCTCTGTAGCACTGGGGGTGTACTGCTGCCCATTTAGAGCAGGCACCTACGCCCACATTCCTCCTCAGGCTAATTAGGGACTGGCTCAGGGGCATTGCTTTGATGCTCATAAATGTAGGGTCAAGGTGGCCCATCAGCACAGCACATGGGAGCCAGGCAGGGGATGGCTTAGAGCTCATCAGGGGTCTCTTATTCCCCATGTTTGACAATGTAAGTCCTTCTCCAGTCCCTGGCCTGGGGCCAGGCTGGCCCTTAGCCTTGGTCCGTGCTGATGCAATCTTTCTCTGACTCCAGCTGGCTAGAAGCCACAGGCCCGGGCTTCAGTGCCAGGCCTAGGAGGAAAGGGCTTCTGAGGTGGGGCCTCTTTGGGCATGACATCACCCACTGGAATTGCCATAGCCCACAGGGCATTTGTGGTTCAGTCATGGCTCCAGTCTACCCAGCGGGAGATGGCAGAGAAGCAGGGGTGCCTGCACATAAGGTACACACAGCCTGCTCTCTGTGGCCATTGTTTAGATACATCCAAGATCTAGAGTCTAGGCTGAAGAAGGAAAGCTTCCACCAGTTTGGATTACCCAAGCAGGCTCCTCTAGTATGTCTGATTCACTGACCATAGGCAAGGCATGCCTCTGGCCTCAGTTTCCTTATTTTCCTGCCACACAACATTGTTGAGAGGCTCAAAGAAAACAATTATGAAGATGTGAAAATAGACCCAGCCACATTTAGCCTGGATGGGACTCATCCAGAAACTGGACAGCATCTATCTGGTGGCCACCAGTTCTTCATGGTGAGATGAGCTCAGCAGAGCTGGACTTCCTATACTCCCCAATGACAAGCTCTGACATGCAATCGGCTCAGTTTCTGGTCTCAATCATATTACTCACAGCACAAGACACCTGGGATTAGACCCACAGTGCCCTATGGAGAAAGCAAGGATAGGGTTCGGACACATGGACACAACGGACACACACACACACAGCTTTCCCCCTGGTCTGGAGAGAGACAGGTACCAAGGACTTGAATAATCTCTGAGAATGGGGAATCTGCCACCTTTGCCTTCACAGTAGCCCAGCTCACAGAGTACACATAACCCCTCAATTGGTGTATCTGTTGTGGCTCCTCCCTATTTCTCAATGAAATCTTCTCTTTGGTGGCCTTAGAGAAGCAGTCCCTTCCTCAGGAACTAGTTGGCCAGACAAGGAGGAACAGGCTGTGGTGGAACAGTGCTGCAGTTTACATGTAGGTACTCCAAGGGGGAGGCTGAGTTGAACACTATGGAGTCTGTGACTGCTCAGGGACAGGCCCTAGAGGGACAGTGCTTCTGCATAGCCTTGTTAGATTACAGCCATTTTTGTCTTCCTGCTACTTTCCTTGGAGCCTGGGTCTCAGTCTTTCCTCTACAGTCTGCTAAAGGAGGGCATGCGTTTTGCCAGAGAGCCCTGTCCAGCCCTACCTACAGGAGGAAGGTTCATGTTTCTGCCAAGCATAGCCATCTCAGACTTCTCACCTTGGAAGGCTCCCAGGTTGAGCTGAGGCCCTTGAACACCCTTTCAGAACCCTCCTATGGACTCCATCCCCTCAGGGCCTGAGGTTTCCTGGATTTGGGGGCTATCCCAGGCTATGTGGGTGGGTGGAAATGGGGGCACCAAGGTTGACTAATTGAGCCTCAGCTAACTGTAAGTCTCTTGGAGGCCATCCCTGAAGCTCATTCTCCTATAGAACATTCTCATACACTGCCCCTACCTACTGTATTTGGGAGGTCAGAGACAATGCCCTTATCGTGATGCTTATAAAGAGACATACAGAATCATGCATTTGTTTATGCAATGGGCTAGGCACATCCCAGGCTACTGATGGCCAGACTTGCTCTGTTCTCATTACAGCCACCCACCCACTAGGGCCTGGGGCATGTTGGCATCTTCAGGCCCCTTGGCTGGGTTGCAGCAGAGACTGCTTATCCCATAGCTGTGACATCACTGGCTCACATTCCACAGTGATGGTACAACCATAGGATGCACCAACTCCAGGCTAAGGCTCTGCCTGCCTGCTGTTTAAAAGGCTAAAGCCCCTTTCTTCCTCCCCCTTTCTATAATAATCCACACTGTGATGGCTAATGTTGTTGACTTGACAGACTCTAGAATCACTTGGGAGAGGACCCTCTGGCATTCCTGTGGGGAATGATCTGATTATGTGAACTGGTGTGAGAAGACCCATCTCAGCTGTGCACAGAACCATTCCCTTGGCAGGGGATTCTGGGCAGTACACAATGCAGAAAGTGAGTCGAGCAGCAGCCCACCCACATTCACTGTTCTGTTCCTGATTATGGATGTGATGTGATTGGCTACTCCAGGCTAGCCCTGTCCTAATTTCCCCACCATGCTGGTTGTACCCTCACCTGTGGGCCAGATAAACCCTTCCTCCTGGAAGGTACATTTGAATAGGCATTTGTTCATAGCAGCAGAAAAGTAACCAAGGTATACTGACATGTACCTTAAAGCTCTTCCTTAATAAACTCTTACTTAAGAAACAAAAAGGGACTAAGTTCATTACCCTTCACCCAGATAACACAACTGTGGGGGCACTGCTTGAGTTCTCAGTACCCTCTCCTGATTCCCTTCACTGGCCATCCCCATCTCCCTGAGCTTCCTGTGAGCACCAGCCAGAGGGTGATATTTAAAGGCTTGGGCCTTTGTTGTATTTGTTCATGAGGCCAAGGGTTCTTTGTGTGTTGTGAAATCACCCCTAACCCCTGATAGGTAGACTGCTTCTGATTGTACACTAACTCAGCAGGGGCTGGGCCATGTGGTGTCACGTTGAGCCTGTCTCACACGGCACTGACCAGGAGGACTCCCTGGTTCAGTTTTTGGATCAAGCAGGGCAAGGACTCAAATCTGACAGGACTGACATCTAGAACTGGAGGGAGTTGCCTGGAACACAACCAGGTCAGGATGAATCCTCAGGGAGGATCCCAGCCTAGGTCTACCACAGCCTCCAATTGTCCCTGCCTCTTGCCCCTAAGCGACAAGCACTGCTAGGTTTAGGGTTGTCCAGCTAGGGCCAGGAAGGGTGCTGCTCTGGGGCCTTTTGTATTTTCCGAAGGACCAGATGATTCCATTCATGACTAGGGTGGTGAGTTAGGCCCTGGAGAGGTTCCTGTAGGCCTAGTGGGCTTGTAAAGAGGCCCAAACTCTTCTCCCTCCCAAACTAAGCCTGGGAGGCTGGAGCTAGGGTACATCTATGTGGCTTCTGGTTCTAAGAATTCACAAATGCACAATAAATCATGAATCCTACCCAGACAGGCTCACCATCTGTACAGATATCAGAGGTGGGGTGCATGTAGATATGCATGTGGCTGATACCAGAGGTTCAGGGCACACAGACATAAAGATATGCTTGGACCACACTGGCCCAGAGTGTAGTGGGACATAACTCATATCCAAATGTACACAGAAACACTTGCCCTACCCATAATACTGAGTCTCCAAACCACCTGAGGTTGGGTTCATCTACTTAGCAGTTTAGTCACTAAAGCAGTCCGGGCCCTCCCAGCCTTCTTCTCAGGTTGAGCTTGATGCCATGGTGTTCATGAGATTCTGGTACCATTGAACTGGCCTGGCCGCCCACTACTTATTCCACTCCATATGTAGTGGGTGTAGAAGACACTCAATCAACTATGTGCTATGCAGAGGCTACCAGCATGGGCAAAGGGCATCAGCAAAGGCCCCAGATTCCAGCCAACCAGAGCAGGCATCCTGGAACAAGCCCACTCTAGCAGTTATTCAGGAATCTAGGCTGTCTCCTGGGGAGGTAGATTCTACAAAAGCCCTTTCAGCCATGGCCTGAGGGTGAGTGTGCCTAAGCACATGGTGGGAGTATGAGATATGAGTCAGTGGGTGTGTGTGATGGAGTTGGGGTTAGAGGCCAGCTGGCCAGGCTGCTTTTGGACCACAGGTAGCCCAGAGAGATACCCTGCTGGTTCTTTAGGTTAGTAGCCATAATGGAGTAGGTGTTGTGAGATAACCTCTGGTCAGTTGGCACTTTCTCTGAGTAAGGCCCCTGCTGTGTGACCAGTGTTGGGATAAACTGAGGTTTTCAGAAGGTAAAGCCTCCACTTCCTCTCCTTGAGACAGAGACAGATTGTTGCCTGGATCCCTGGCCCCCTCTCTACCAAAAACTTGGCTTGGAGAGTTCCTGCTTGTCCACCTCTTCTGCTGTTGCAGGTAGAAGTGGGCTTTGAGAAGTCCAGAGGTGCTGGGATCCCGTACTGTCCCAGCAGTTATGGAACAGCACTTCTCTGGCACTCCTAGTCGAGTGCATGGGGAGGGGTGCTTGGAAGAGAAGGTATCCCACGGCCCTGGCCCAACCCTGAGTTTACCTGTGAGGATGGCCACACTGTCAAAGCAGCCGTCCAGCTTGCTGAGCAGGATGGACAGGAAGCTGTCTGCTGCCAGCACACTGGCATCTCGTGTGCTCTGGTCATACACCACTACATCCTGTGGTTCTGTGGCATCCACCTATGGGGCCATAAGGGCAAAAGTTAGGTTGTTTGGAAGAGTAAGGTGCCAGAGGACTGGCGGCAGGGGCCTACCATCACCTTCCATCCCACTGTATCTGCTAGTTGCACAGGTATATGCGCACTTGGATGGGCAGAAAACCCATGGCTCCACTAAGAGGCTTTGAACCAGGAAGAGACTGAGGATGGAGGGTGGCTTGAGCTCTAGGCAGCCATGCCCTTCATGGGCAAAAGCACCAGAACTAGAAGTGTTAAGGAGGCTTAGGTATAATGGGGTACACACACATAGCCTGGGCTGGCTCCTAGGTTTCCTGGAAGGCCAATATCTCTCTTTTCTTATTTATTCTCCCCCAGTACCTAATGGAGAAACGGAGGCTACAATAGGATTCCCTTTCCCAATCACCACCAGGTCAGGGAGTAGAAGCTGGAAACTGGGGTTCCTCTGGCCCTTCTCCCCACCTTGGTGGCCTTAGGGCCAGATGTTGAGGGGCTTTTGCTCAGACTGATGTCCCCGCCTCCCCAGCACACTCAGTCTTTAAGCCAGCTAGCTGAGCTGTCAACCCCAGGCTGGATGATGTCATCAGCAGCCAATAGGACTGCACTCTGGCTGGAGTCCTCGCTGGGGGTGATTAATCACTGGATTCCCTTCATTGGCACCATAGGGAGCTGGTTCTGGCGTTGGAGTGGGGGACTCCCGACAAGCGGCATCCCACCTGCATTTTCTCACATCATAGCCTGGAGTCAGGCAGCTTGGAAACTGAAACCCTCCTAAAGCCCCTGGTCTGTTGGCATGGCCCTCTAACACAAAATCGGTGGGAGAAGTTGGTACTTGGTATCCTATCCCAGGCCACACATGCTTCTGGATAGGCTAGTCCCTTTCCAGCTGTTGCACTGGACAGTCCTGGTGAGAAATCTGTCCCATCTTCCCTGGAAGGATGGTCTGTCCTGGGGGCCACAGAGAACATTCTGGGTCACTGAAGACTCCAGGAGTTGGGAGGAGGAATGGGGAGGCTAGTGAAATGGTCTGCCTAGTATAATCCCCTTAGTCACCCCCTCCTGGCCTCCCCACAGTCAGAGTGGTCAGACCCAGCTGTCCTTGTCCTCAGAATGCATCCTGCATGGACCCGGCTCTACCCTCTGTGCATTCCCACTTCCCCATCCACACGCACACTCCTCCCTTTGAATCTGCCTTGTCTATGGGGAGGCAAAGGGGCTCCCCACCACTTCTAGAGGAAGGCCTCACTAGAGGGGGCTGCTCTCTAAAGCACTCCCAGCTGTGTCTCCAAGGAACCCAGTTTGGAATTAAGGGACAAGGAAGGGGAAGTGCTTGATCAGAGGTCTCTTGTGCATCAGGCCTAGGAGCTCCACTGTCTCTTTCAGAGGTCACATATGCATACTTGCTCAGGAATGGTCAGCCCCAGGGATGTCTGAAAGGATGGGACACAGGTACCTGGGTTCGTGTAGCAGGCTGGATAAGCTCAGCAATGGTCACTTTCCCCTGCTGAAGGCGCCGCTTCACCAGCTTGGAACAGCAGATATTCACAGAGCTCAGCACGTGGCAGCTGTTGTACTCCACGAAGGATCGACTGTCAATGACCAAAGGACCCCCAGGCCCACTACGCAGCAGGCTGGCCAGTTTCTTGGCATCCATCACCTTCCTTGGGAGCCGATCCCCAGCCATGGTGGGGTGGTAGACGAAGGGGAGAGTGACCCCTGAAGTGAGGAGGGTGTGGCCTTGCAGCGTTCTGGGTTCCCTAGTGCATGGTGCCTGACCTGAGAGAAAGGTGAAAGGTCAGCAGATAGTGGGAACTGGGTGGCTACAGCTGGCTCGCAGGCAGGCCTGTGTTTGGCACCTGGCATGTTCTTTGGGTCCTTCCTCCTGGATAGATGAGCCAATGCATTACCCAGTGGAGCGAGTGCATAGAAAAGACCCTGACCACCCCCAGCTCTGCCTGGGTTCTACTATGTAAGGCAGAGGACAAATGAGGACCCAAAAGGAGGATCCTTATTAATTGCTCTGGGGTAGAGCTATTCTTGTGCCTTCTAGAACCTGTCCTGCTGAGCTCTGCATTTTCCTTTTCTCAGGACCCTAGGATACAAAGCTTATCTCTGTTCTTTTCCTAGGTAGGGACTCTCAGATCTCCCTCCCTTTCTTGACAAAGTGCTGCATGGCCAATTTCCAGAATCCATCTCCGGGAAAGGTTCTCTAAAGCTCATAATCTGGATGCTGGCAGATAGAAGAGCAGGACTGCCTTTCCACCCCCACCCCTGCCCATGGACTCCTAGAAAAGCTGAAGGCTAGGTGTGAGGGAGCTCCTGTCTTACTGTCCCTGCCGTATGCTTCAGGCTGAGCTTGGTACACTCCAGCCATTGCACAAAGGGATGGGGGTTATCACCTCTAGAATGAAGGTTGAGGTACCTAGGATGCTTGGGGCTGTTGGACCCTCTGCATGGTCCCAGAAGCTCTTGAGCTGAAGAAAATGTGGAGGGATTGTAGGTGGCTGGCATCAGGGGACCGAGAAGCCCTGTCCAGAAAGGCTTGATGACCCTCCTCAGTCAAGTGCTGTCCCTCCTGAAGCCCCCTGGACACACACAGTGTCAGGACAATGAGTTTGCTTTAAAATGGGGAAATTGAAGCTTGAGGCAATAAGAGGTGAAATCGCAGGGCAGGTACAACACGCCCCTGCATCTAGCCTCACAAATGGAGTGGGGTAGCAAGGACTTTAGCTCTCTAGACACTCGGTTGAGCCCCTTCCTGGTTTGTCCCATTCCCACTCCTCCACTGCAGCCATGAAGACAGGCCTATATGGAATCTCCACACTGGGGCAAGGCACAACTTCCAGGATCTTGCCAAGGCACAGTCATTGGGGGCTTTGGGGTGCTAATTCCTTACATCTCTATGTGCCTCAGACCTCTCTGTAAGTCCTTCACTGTGAAGCCAGGCCTGGGCCAGTCACACTGAGGAAGCTCAACAGCAAATAGACTATTTGAGCAAGAGGTCCTCTGTGTGCTGAAAGCATTCTGACTTTATGCTTATCTTATATGTTTCGGGGGCATTTCCCTGAGTTCTAATTAGAATCTTGTATGAGTGAATAACAGGCTAGTGGTTAAAACAGAGGAAGGAGCAGGGCATCTTACTAGCCGAGCTGGACAGTGGGACTAAAAGACCAGGACTCTGAGAGGGCCAAAGTGCAGAATGCTGGGGTGCAGAAGGGCCTTTGCTGAGTCCCTCGGCCCTGCCACCAGGAGTTTCCATCTCCTCCCAGGGGAGCAGGATGGGTTAACCACATCAAGAGAAGCAGAGGACTAACAGTCTAAGGAGCTAGAAGGTACAGCCCTACCCTCTCCACTGCAAGCCCTTGAACTACCCTGAGGGAAGATTTGTTAGGGGTGGCCGGCCCATCTGAAGACCTTCATCACATCCCCATAAGGGGCTGAGGCTGAGGATGGCAAGGAAGAGAGGCCTGAGACCCAGAGGGAAGGGCAGGGGGGAGTAGGTTGATGGTATGTGGGATGGGGGGCAGCTTTGTTCAGGCCTGTTACCTGTCCCTTCCTCAGCCTCCCAGGGAACCCTGAAAACTGGAGCTGGGCCCTATTAACCATTACAGTATTGTTGTTGGCTTCGGAGGGGGACTCATTAGCAAGTTAGCACCTCCGTTGTTACCATGGCAACGGCAGAGGTGCCAGGCAACGGCTGCTCCTACTGCAACAGCCACCAAGCAGGCTGCTCTGCAGATCAGGCAGGTCTCCCTCCTCTGCTCCCACTCCTCCTTAGCAGGTGCCCAGTAGCTCTGGCCTAATACCCAAAGACAGTAATGAAGGCCCTTACTCCTACCCTGACCTACTCGGCCCTAATTCTCAGGACCCAGGCCCACACTGTTGTTCACTGGCTTTGCATTCCTCTGAGGCCCTCTGTATACCGCACTGCACTGCAAAGATCTGGATGAGCCCCCTCACATAGGAATTCCTGCACTATGCTGGTCTTCAGTCACAGGTCCTGGCAGCACTTCTTTGTACCCTCATCCCTGGCTTCCTCAATGCTGGGTATCAGGCCTAGAGCTGGTTCATTGGGTTAGAAACAGAGATGCAGCTGGGCATAGTGGCGCACGCCTTTAATCCCAGCATTCTGGAGGCAGAGACAGGTGGATCTCTGGGAGTTCGAGGCCAGCCTGGTCTACATAGTGGAGTACAGGACAGCCAGGGGATACACAGAGAAACCCTGTCTCAGAAAACAAAAACAAAAAGCAAACAAACAAAAAAATAAAGCCAACCAAACAAACAAAAACAAAAAAGGAAATAGAGATGCAGGGTCAGTTCTGAGAAGATCACCAGGGCACAGATAGGCCATAGGCAATCTGAGCAAAGCATGTGCTCTCAAGCACGCCCTGCCCAGTCCTTCCCAGATAGAACAGTTATCAGCCTGTTCCTCCAGAGCCTTGAAAGGGGTTGGGGGATGGTCAAGACCCTCTATGCAGAGGCTGTAGGCCTTTATCAAAGGATTCTGAGCCAGGAGGCAAGCATTCCTAAATCCAAAGTCAAAAGGAGAATTCTCCCAGGCCACGCCCAGCCAATGGCCACACCCCTCAGGGAAGTCCCAGACAGCCCCCATTGCTGGAGGCCAGGCCTATAGCTCAGCCCTTATGGCACTGTTCCCTGGGGACAGGAACACACCCCTTTCTTTGCACATTGACAGATGTACACCTTATTGACAATCTATCTTGTCCTGGGTACAATTACACATGTGTCCATGTGTCTGTCCATCTGCACATACATAAGCCATTCTGGTCTCCTGGAGTGCATGACTGGAGTATACAGTTGTACACACATCCTTGCCTTCTGCATACCAAAGCCCCTGGTGTCCACATACCAAGTGTCAGCCCTTTCACACTGGGGTTCCCATGCAGCATGTGCTGGTTCCCGAGTCTTTATGTGACCAACAAAAGCCCAAGTCCTGGCATCCTCACCAATCTACTTCCTGCTCAGTGCCTAGTGATGAGAATCTCCCTACTTCTAGAGATGGCAGCCAGGACCATTAGCCACTGTAAGACTGGGTCCCTTCTCACAATGGTCTGACCTGAGCATCCCTGCTCTCAGAAAAGAGCCAGCAATTAGGGGCCCAAGATGCTGAGATGCCAGCTCACTGTCACACAGGGCACTTCTGAAGACTGGCAGGAACCCATCTCCTAGAGGGAGGGCTCAAATGTTCCTGCATGGCAGTTGGGCTGGTGGCTTCCCAGGCCAGGCTCCGGTGCACCTTTGCCTCTGGGAGAAGGAAAAGAAACATTGTCTCAGTCAGGCAAATGGCCAGGCCAAGAAGAGACAATGGGGACCTGAGAGAGCTGTGGTTCTGAGAGGTTCAGTCAGAGGTTCTTTGGCTCCGCAGCATAACACTCTCTGCTGCTGTGGATTCAGCCACTGTTCCTGCTTCCTCTGTGAGCTGCATATCGGAGTCACCCCAAACCCACAGATGTACCCCACCGGAACACTGTCCAGTTGAAACTTCTAGGCTGGGACCTCAGTATCAGCCCAAGAAGACAGATGTTACAGGAATTCTAGACACACTGACTTGAAGCATCTTTCTGCATCTGTATTCAGGGCTAGGTCTCCAGAGGCAGCCTCAAGTCTCTCCAAGGGCACAGGGCAGGAGGGAAAGGGAACCTGCCCAGCAACTCTCCTGAGTTCCCTAAACTGACTGTAGCAGTCAGACAGAAAGATGAACCTACTGCTCCTGCTCACGTGATCTGCTCATCAGTAGCCGGTGTTAGTTAACCACGGAGTGGATATACCGGGACTCTGACCTCCCTCAGTGGAGCCTGGCACTGTACGTTATACTCACCCACCCAGTTACCCTGCAGGCGAGCAAATGTGAGCGTGGGTCTACAGGTCACTAGATTTCCATTCGGAATCCACACATATAGTGAACGAAGCTGTGCCCCTGGCCTGAAGCACCCCTACCCCCACCCCAAGCTGCACAACAGAGCACTGCAGGTGCCACATTGATCCCCCACCCCCATCACTGCACCATCCAGGCTCCCATCTCTCTGCTGCAAACGCAGCACACCCTGTCAACAAGGAGTCAGATGCAAATTTATCCCAAGAGGTCTGACCTACTGGAAGCTGAGCCCGTCCTTGCTCCTCCACCTGCAAGGTTTGGCCCAAGGGTACAAGCGGCGGCTAACTGGCCGCTCCCTCCCAAGGTGGGCAGATAGGCTGCAGGCGACAGCTGTGCCGGCCCCTCCTCCTGCATCTCGCCTGCTGCCTCTGTGTCGGGTAAGGATGTTCTTTATCTGCAGAGGCCAGTGGAACACTCTGAAGTAGGGGTGACGGGACAGCCATGCTTAAACCGGAGACTGGGGGTCCTAGGGCCCCACCACCACCACCAGACACCGAGCCTACCGCAGGCTGGAGCCGACCCTCTGATGTCGGAGGTTTCGCGTCTCACCGCGGGCTGCTGCGGACTACCTTCTCCAATTCTAGCCGCCAGCGGGGGCGCCTCGCATGGACTCTCATCCATCTGTGCTGGATCTCAGCCCTCCCCCGCGAATCCCTACGTCTCTTATGTATGTCCCTCCAGATAAGAGGGAATGTGCGGAGCAAGACCACTCACTGCGGGCGCGATATGCAGCGCGCGCTAGTCGCAGGGCAGAGCCATCTATTCCTCGGTGCTCCAAAGATCCTCCTCCAGGGCACCAGCTGAAACCTCTCGCAAGCCCCAGGCCCCCACCCGGCTCACCTGGCTCTCGCTTGCCGTGGGGGTGCCCCCGACGCCAGTACCGCGCTCAGGGCGCCGACTCTCCTCCGCCACCCATGGGCCCGTCGAGGGCCCGAGCAGCCGGGGCAAGGGCCGGAGAGGCGCGCGGGGCGCGTCGCCGCCGCCGCCGTCGTCGTCGCCGCCACCGCGGGGAGCGCTCGCTCGGGACAGAGCGCGCGCACTGCGGTCGGGCACGCGCGCTCACGGCGTGCATCCCAGCCCGCGGCTCGGCGGGCGCGGCCGGTGGCTCCGGCCCGGCTCAGCGTCCGGCGTCCGGCGTCCGGGTGGGGCGGGGGTCCGCGGAGCCGGCTGGGCTACCGCGGGAGCCGCGAGTGACAGGCCCGGGGCGGAGGGCGGGGCTGCCGGTGGGGATGAGGTCATGCCGAGCGAAAAAGCCCCTGACGTCACCTGTAGCCAATCAGAGTGAGTCGCTCGGGGGCAGGTGACGTCAGCGGAGCGGGCGCAGGGTGCGGAGCCTTGGCGGCGGCCGTGGGTCTCTCTGCCACCGCCCTCTGTCCCCCGCGCCCGGTGTTCCTCGGGCATCGGTTCTTAAAGGGACCACGCATGCCGCGGCTTCCCACGTCCAGGAAGCCTTCTCAGCCTAGGGCTCCCGGTGGCCCCAAGAACCCTCAGCCTCGCGGCACTCTGACCCGCACCTCCTGTCTCAGTATGCGAGGGTCCTCCTCTCCCGGTACCCCTGGGGCTGTCGCCGGTTTCTTTCCTTCCCCTAGCCTTTGTTCGCGTGGGGACGCCTTCCGAGAATGCACCTCCCCAGCCCCGGTGCAGCCCGGGCACACGGTCACGGAGAGCCGCACCACCAAAGTGCCTTACCTGCGGCGTCCACTTTTGTCCTCTCCACGACCCCTGAAGGTGGAAGCCCAGCTCTCCACCTTGCGAGAGAAGCTCCGAGGCGATGTGGTTTGCCTCAGGTCACTCATCCCGGGAACTCGGGGGCGGGGCTCTAGACCCTCCGCTGTGCTTCCCAGGGCGGCGCTGCCCCCTACCTATGACATCCAGCCCTTGACGCTTCCAATGAAAAACCGCCTGGAACCAGTCCACTGCTTCCACCCCAACATCTACCCTGTTCGCTGGGGACGGTCGGCCCCATCCCACTGTGCGAACACAACCACGTGAGCACTCAGAACAAAACATGGGTAATTACAACTAGGGGATAAATACGCAGGGGTCAGGCAGATCTGAGAGAAAGGGGAATCTTTAGCCAAAGTGGTCCACCTGCCAATAGAAGCCACTTTGCCCTTAGTTTTTCCCCTCCCCAGGAACATATTTTACAACCCAGGTTGGCCTAAAACTATTGTATCCCAGGCTGGTCTCAGCCTTCTGAGAGCTGAGATTATAAGCACCCACCATGATGCTAGACCACTTCAGACGTTTCAAAAAAGTGCACCTGACTAGGCTGCTGGGTGGCCAGGGAGGTGGCCAGATAACATGAATAGCATATGTATCTATGTGTGTAGTGGGAGGGTGTCTGAACTTCCTCTGGGAGTACAGCCTCTCACTAGGTAAAGGAAGGAATTTGGGAGATGGCTGGTTGAACGAAGGATCACAGAAACTGAAGCAGGCACAGAGGAACACTCTCATGCTAGTATAAGTTGGGTGAGTACTGCAAGCAGCAGTGGGTACTGGGAAAGGCTCTTCATGGACCTTCTCCTCTCCCATACTGTATTCTGCTTGGCTTGGCTCATCATGGTGTTTAGAAAAGGCTTGCAGAAACCTCCCTATGTAGCCCAAGGGGAGTCTGGGAGTCTAGCTTGGGATTAATACAGGTTGTAAGGAAGAGGTGTCCTTGGCTCAGAAATAGCACAAAGTAAACAAACAACTTGGGAGTGCTGCCAGGAAAGAAGCATGGGGAGCCCCAGGGATGTTTGGGGTTGGCACTGGGTTCAGGTGTTTCTCTCCCTGCCAGGATGGGCCCTGAATGGAGGCCACCTGATGGAGGTAGCCCTTGAGACTGAAGATGACCAGTTCTACTGGATGCTTACTGTGGTCAGTGTTGGGGTGGGGATTGCTGATGTGCTGGCTTCCTGCCCACTCTGAGCCCAAGAAATGGGTGGTTGAGGTCTGAGAAAGGGGAGTAATCCAGGCTGAGACCTAGACAGGCCCAGGTGGCAAGTGAGACGTGTAGGATTCCTGAAGGGGCAGCAATAGGCCTGAAAGAGCTTGGAGCCTGAGGATGTAGGGGCTGACAAAGCAGCTGTCAGTCTCCTGGTGTGTGTGTGTGTGTGTGTGTGTGTGTGTGTGTGTGTGTGTGTGTGT
>CAJQZJ010032885.1:1612760-1624326 GCA_907164525.1 Lophiomys imhausi
AAGAAGAAGAAGAAGAAGAAGAAGCAACCAGCAAGCTCCAGAGACCCCTTTTTTTTTATAGTCCTCTTAGTGCTAGGGTCCCAGGCATCTTGGAGACCTTGTTACACGGGCGCTTTGATCCAAACTCTGGTCCTCAAGCTTGGGCAGGTAGCACTGTTTAACACCTGAGCTATCTCTCCAGTCTTTGCCTCTTCTGGACTCATGTCCTACACATAAACCACCACCACCACCAAAAATATTTAAATTCTTTTTACAAGAGAAAATATGCAGAATTTGTCTTTCTGAGCCTGGCATGTTTCACTTGGTGCTCTAGTTCCATCCATTTTTGTGTGTATTTTCTCTAGCCATTTCTATTGATGGACATCCAGGGTCATTCCCTTTTCTGGCTAGTACAGCAGCAAATGTGGATATCTCTGTGAAATGTGGACCTAGTCCATTGGGTATATGGCCCTGAGTACTGTACTTGGGTTATATGGTAGTTCTATTTTTATTTGTTTGGAAAAAATTCATACATCAGGGAAAAAATGTTAATTAAAACCAGTTTGAAATTCCATCTCATCCCAGTCAGAATCAAGAGAACAAAAGCAACAGATGCTGATGAGAATATGAGGGAAGGGAAGCCTATTATTCTCCGCTAGAAGGAATGTAGACTGGTGGAGTCGCTATGGAAGCTGATGAGTTGACAACCATATACATTCATTTACTAGAAAACAGACTCCCTTTTAGCCCCACCCCCTTTCTTGTTCTGAATAGCCCCACCCCCTTACTTGTTCTGATAGGCTAATGCTGACAGTGCTCAGACATAGATATGGAAACATGGTGTATATTTTGCTGTTTGCTTCTTCAAGCTGGGGAAATGCTTTCTTATTGTTGCTCTCCCACAATCAACACACAATCATGTCTGTGTGTTGTTCTATATTCAGGAGGTTTGGAGTGGTTTTTGGACCAGTATTTATTCCACTCTCCTGAGACAAGATGTTGTTCTGTAGCCCACACTGGATTTGAACTCACTATATAGTCCAGGATGGATTGGAAACATAGTAATCCTACTGCCTCACTCTTCTGAAGATTACAGGTTTCTGACCCCATACCTTTAACTTATAGGGACTTACAGACATAGTGAAACTACAAACACAGTACAGGACACCCACATATCTGGTATTTTAGTTTCTGCTGATATGACAAATAACCTGACCAAAAAACAACTTTGGAGGAGAAAGGGTTTATTTGGCTTACAATTCTTGGTTATCTATTTAGAAAATTGTTTTTCTTAGTATATGTGAATACATGTTTGAATGTGTGTAGGAGAAAGGGTTTATTTGGCTTACAATTCTTGGTTATCTATTTAGAAAATTGTTTTTCTTAGTATATGTGAATACATGTTTGAATGTGTGTAGGTGCATTCACATATATGTATGAGTGTGCATAAATGTGTGTGGAAGCTAGAGGTTATTATCTGGTGTCTTCTTTAATTATTTGCCATCTTATATTGGGCCAGGGTCTCTCATTTGAACCCAGAGCTCACTGTTTTGGCTAGTTTAAAAGCTAACTTATGGGGCTAGAGAGATGGCTCAGAGGTTAAGAGCACTGACTATTCTTCCAGAGGTCCTGAGTTCAATTCCCAGCCACCACAACCATCCACAATGAAATCTGGTGCCCTCTTCTGGCCTGCAGGTATACCTGCAGACAGAACACTGTATACATAATAAATAAATAAATCTTAAAAAAAAAAAAAGCTGACTCATTCAAACTCTGATCCTCAGGTTTGCACAGCAAGTGATTTGCCCACTGAGCCATCTCCCCAGGTCTCTTTTATGTTTTTATATATCAGATTATTTTCATATTTTGGCTAGTATACACAGCATGGTGGTTGTCATCCTTTCACATGCCCATAGTATACATTTCAGACTATTTTCTTTTTTAAATTAAGACAAGATTAAATTTACAAAGAAACATGGGGATGGGGGGCAATATAATTATACTTACATAGAAACATGGGTGTGGGGGAGGGGCAACAAGTGCCTAGCTGCCTGATACAGCAATTTCAACACTGTCCTGTTTTGTTGTTTCAGATTAGAAAACCAACAGTAAGGATCCCATTCCTACCACTTGTTACTGCTCTAGGCTACTGTGTCCAGTGGCAGTTGCTACCTTGATGGCCTATGTTAAGCATTCCAAATGTTAATTAATTGGTTCTGTTTGCTGTCTGTTTACTTACATTGTCTCTGATTGGTTAAATAAATGTCGAGGCCTGAGATTGGGCAAAGACAGAGATAGGCAGGACTAAGGTGTGAGGGCTTCTGAGACAGCCTCTTGGGAAGAAGAAGCCAGGAGCAGGAAGGAGGACACATGCCATGGGTTAGATTAAAGAACCTCATTCCACATGGCCAGGAACACTGGCATAACATGGAGAATAGCAGTCCAAAGGGATGTATGTATATATGGGGTCATATTTAGGAAATAAAATTAAGAGCTAGCTTAGATGGGCTAAGATTGCACAATTCAGGTCTCTGTGTGCTCATTTATAATGACAGCTTAAGGATTAACAGCCACTGAACCAATTAAATATAATATAAATACTAGTAAATAATTTACTTAGCCATTTTCTACACTATCTAGGTGTCCTGGTTAGCTTTTTTGAGACAGAGTTTCTCTGTGTTGTCCTGGCTATCCTGGAACTCACTCTGTAGACCAGGCTGCCCTTGAACTCACAAAGATCCTCTGCCTCCCGAGTGCTGGGATTAAAGGCATGCACCACCATGCCCAGCAATTACAGACAGCTGTGAACTGCCATGTGGGAGCTGGGATTTGAACCTGGGTCCTTTGGAAGAACAGTCAATGTTCTTAACCGCTGAGCTATCTCTCCAGCCCGTCCTGGTTAGCTTTAACTGTCAAGTTGACACAGTCTAGAGTCATCTGAGAAGAAGGCCTCGACTGAAGAATTACCTAGATCAGATTGGTCTGTGGGCATGTGTGGCACAGATTGTCTTGATTGTCAATTGATGTAGGAAGGCCCACACCACTGTGGGTGGCACCATCCCTAGGCTCATGATCCTGAACTATGTAAGATAGCTAGGAAGTATGAGCCTGCCTGCCTGCTAGCCAGCAAGCTATTCCTCTATGGTTCCTGCCATGATTCTTTGGCTTTTAAATGAGTTCCTTGGTTGGAGATAATGTGGTGTAGAATAGTAAGCAGATCTACTCTCAAGTTTTTGCCTTAATTTTTCTCAGTGATGAACTACGACCCAGAATTGTAATCCAAATAAACCCTTTTCCCCCTGAAGATGTGTTTGATCAGGATATTTGTCACATCAACAAAAAAGAAACTAGAATACCAGGTTTGTGAGTGTCCCCCTGTATTGTATTTGTAGTTTTAGTGCATCTGTAGGTCCCTATGTATTTTGTTGTGTTCTTTGGAGTGTTTAAACTTGTAGAGAAATTTTAATTCAGAACATGGTTGCTCTGGCAAGAGATCACATCCAAAGACCTAGGTCTGTTTGATCCGGCTGGAATGCAGACATGCTAGGCTGTGGTGGCCCATACCTTTAATCCCATCACCTAGGAGACAGAGGCAAGCAGATATCTTGAGTTCAAGGCCAGCCTGGTATAGAGCAAGTTTCAGGTAAAGAAAAGCTTAGGTCCAGGCATGGTGGTACAACACCTTTAATCCCAGCTCTCAAGAGACAGAGGCATGCAGATCTCTGAGCTAGTCAGTGCTGTTCAGTCAGTTTGGTTGAGTCAGTGAGTTGAGAGGTAGTTGAAGCCAGAGAGCAGCACACAGAGAGAAAGGAAGTAGTTTTTACCGGAGAGTTTTACAGAGACAGGTTGAAGAGAAAACAAGCTAGACACAGGTAAAGGCAGAACAAACCAGAGAATGAGAAGGAGCTAGAAGATTAGAACAGATTGCTAGAGTTTGAGGCCAGCAGGACAATTCAGAGAAGCTGAGAGAAGCTAGTTTTAGATGAATCAGTTGTCTTGGAGAGGAGTTTGAGCCAGAACAGCTGAGCTGAATCAGCTAGCTGAAAGAAAGAACTAGAAAGGGTGTGTTAGGTCCAAGAAACAGATTTCTGAACCTGAATGTGGGGCAATCGAGGAATTACCAGGAACTCAAGAATGTTGCAAAAAGCAAGAGAATTTTATTGGGATCAGCATGCTGGGGTCAACCTCACAGACTCCATGCAAAGGGAGGGAGGAGACCCCAAACAGAATTTTAGTTCAGCTTATATATGTTTTAGCAAGGCAGAATCAAGCATCATCAAGCAACAGTACTTTGATTGGCTAGCATAGGTGACCTAGGAAACAAGGTGGGGATTTACAAACTCATGACCATTGGCAATCTGTGGTTTCTGTTGTTCTCCATGTTGCTTTGGGAACCGGCCATACCCAAGCAGGCACTTGGCCTCCTGGTAAGGGTTAGAGCTTCCAAGCCCGGGGGGGGGGGGTAAGTACATGATAGATTCTGGGGTAAGTTGACCTGCAGCTCAGGGCCTACTCAAAATTCTCAGGCTTCTGAAGCCTAACTAAAGTTTGGTCAAGTAAACTTTGGTCCTAAAAGATGAATGTATTCAGCAGTAAGTCTCAGAGGCTGAAAATATTCTAGGCCTAATAAAATTGTATGGAGGCTAGAAGCTTCCAGGACTAGGCTTAGATTAGCAGACAGAGGCAGTAAGCCTCCAAGACAACAATTACTTCAGAAGAATAAAAGTTACTGTCACAGAGCTTTCTTAAGATTGGGGGCTGGATGCTGGGTGTGGTGGTGCAAGCCTTTAATATCAGCACTGGGAGGCAGAGGCAGAAGGATATCTGTGACTTCAAGACCAGCCTGGTCTACAGAATGAGTCCAGCACAGCCAAGGCTCTGTTACACAGAGAAACCCTGTCTCTAAAAACCAACCAACCAAACAAACAAACCAAAAAAAAAAAAGCAAGAAAGGAAAAGAAAGAAAGAAAAGAAAAAGAAATTGGGGACTGGAGAGATGGTGGAGAGATGGCTCAGTACAGGCCACTCCTCCTGAGGACCTGGGTTCAGTTCCTAGCACCCACATGGCAGCTTAGAACCATCCAGTACTCCAGTCCCTAGGAGATCTAGTGCCTTCTTCTGGCCTCTGTAAACCCCAGACACACAGTACACATACAGGTAAAATACTCATACATATAAAATAAAAATAAATCTTTAAAAAGTTGGGTTTTTGTTGTTTTTTTTTTTTGATACAGGGTTTCCCTGTGAATCCTGGACTTGCTTTGTAGACCAGGCTGGCCTAGAACTCATAGAGATCCACCTGCCTCTGCCTCCTGAGTGCTGGGGTTAAAGGTGCGCATGTGCCACCATGCCTAGCTAAAAAGTTCTTTTTTTTTTTTAAAGATTTATTTATTATGTATACAGTGTTCTGTCTGCAGGCCAGAAGAGGGCACCAGATTTCATTATGGATGGTTGTGAGCCACCATGTGGTTGCTGGGAATTGAACTCATGACCTCTGGAAGAGCAGCCAGTGCTCTTAACCGCTGAGCCATCTCTCCAGCCCTAAAAAGTTCTTAAAATTACATTTCCATTTATTTCATGTGACTGGGTGGATGGGAAGGTATGGCACATGTCTTGGTGTATATGTGGAGGCTGGAAGACAAATCAAAGGATTCAGTTCTCTCCTTCCACCATGTAGGTCCTGGATATTGAACTCTGGGTGTTTAACTTGCCCTCAGCTGCTTTTATATGCTAAGCCATGTTGCCAGCGCAATTATACTCCAACTCTTTGCTATTTTTCCTTTGGCAGCACTGAGGTTAGAACCTATGGCCTCACATATGCTGAGTAAGCACTCTACCTCTGAGCGACATCCCTAGTCAGGAATGTTCACTGACAAGGATTGTTGTCCCTATTCTTTTGGTCTGTGAATCACTATTGATATGAGTTTGGTTCTTTCCTCTGTGTAGGCTACCCTTTGGAAAGGCTTCATGGGTGAATATATACCACACTATGCTTTATGACACAAACCAGTCACCAAGGACACACGATGCTACTTTATTCATGTGGCCACTAATGGCTATTTATCTTTTATAAATAGAACCCTGGTTGGCACTTTCCTGTTCACTGGCTACTTGTTTTATATTGTCTGAGCCCTGTAAGCCAAGATCTATGTTTTAGCAAGTACAGGATATGTGTACACATGTTCAACATCTTATTTTGACTTTTTACTTGTATAATTCTCTTTAATTTTTAACATTATCAGATAGTAAAGTTGACTCTTAGTATTTAACAATTGTGGTAAAATGTATAATATAAAAGTGTATATGTATGTATGTACGTATGTGTTTGTGCACACTTGCCATTGTGTGCAGGTGGAGGTCAGAGAACAACTTTCAAAAGCTGGTTCTCTCCTTCTACCATGTGGGTCTTGGGGATTAAACTCAGGCCCTCAGGCTTGGCAGCAGGCATTTGTACCCACTGAGCCATTGTACTGGCCCAATCATACCTTCATATTTATTTTCCTTTGGTAGTACTGAGGATGGAACTCATGGCCTCACATACACTAGTTAAACACTACTGCTGAGCCAGCCACACCCCCAGTCAGGAGTGGGTTGTAGGGATGTGGCTCTACCTGCTGAGCCATTTTATAATTCTAAAAGTCCCCATCTTAAGCATATCCAAGTGCACATAGCTCAGCAGCATGAAGTACATCTGTGTTGATCCCTATCATCCACCTCCAGACCTTTTTCATGTTACCAAACTGAAGCTCTGTCTCCACTAAATGCTGACTCTTCTCTCTTCCCCGGCCCCTGGCTCCTCTACTCTGCTTTCTGTGTATATAGGGACCTCCTACAAATACAGTTGCAAAGCATTTGTCCATTTGTGTCCTGCTTGTTTCACTCAGCATAGTGTCCTCGAGGTCCATCTATGTTGTAACACATGTATTCTTCCTTTTTATGTTAATTAATACTTGGTTGGCTTTGTTCCCAGAATTACTACAAGACAGAGCCTGTGCTCTGGCATCCCCAACAAGCCAGGCTTGCCCACTCATCCTTAATAAGCCAATTAAAAGGGCCAAATTAGGGGCTGGAGAAATGGCTCAGCAGTTGGGAGCTCATGCTGCTCCTAGCACCCAGGTCAGAAAGCGCACAACCATCAGTAACTCCATCTCCAGGAGGTCTGACACCCTCTTTTTGGCCTCTCTGGGTACCCAAACCCATGTGCCATACACTCAGTCTTTTTTGTTTGTTTGTTTTTGGTTTTTTTTGTTTGTTTTTTGAGACAAGGTTTCCTTGTGTAATAGCCCTGGCTGGCCTAGACTCGATTTGTAGACCAGGCTGCCCTTGAATTCACAGAGATCTCCCTGTCTCTGCCTCCTGAGTAAGTACTGGGATTAAAGGCGGGCACCACTATGCCCAGCCACAATTTTTTTTTAAAGAGCCAGTTTAATAGTAAAAAGTAGGACAAAGAGATTTATTATTGAATAATGAATGTGGCCACATTGTAAAGACAGATAAAGAAATCCAATGACAGCCAAATGCATCTTTGGAATCCTGGAATGAGGTGTGAGGGGCAGAGATGTGTGTAACAGAGAGAGTGCTGAGGTTCGCTGTGACATTTTACACACACACATCACTATACTTTGTTCTTAGTCCCCAATGTCTTCCCATCTCCCTCATCCCCTCTAACTGGTCCTCTCTTCCTCTTAAGTAAGGCCTCCTGTTTTCTAATAATATGTTGTCCATTACCCTCTCTTGGTTTTCCACTTTCCCATAGTCTCTGTGCTGGTTAATTTCGCCAGCTTCACCCAGACTAGAGTCACTTGAAGAGGCATCTTAATGCCTCTATCAGCTTGGTCTGTGGGAATGTCTGTAAGGTATGGTCTAGATTAGTGATTGATGCCCTCTATGGGTGGTACCACCCGTGGGAAGGTGGTCTTAGGCTATAAAAGCAAGCTGAGTGAACAATGGAGAGCAAGCTGAGTGAAGAGCATTCTTCCATGGCCTCTGCTTCAGTTCTTACCTCAAGGTTCCTGCCTTGACTTCCGTCTACTACAGACTGTAAGCTGTAAACTACACTGAATAAATATCTTTGTCCTCATTTTCACCATCAATCTGGCGCATTAAAAACAAAACAAAAATCAAACCAAAACAATCAAACAAACAAACTCCTCCCACAAAACGAAGCCTTAACGCTGGGCGTGGTGGCACATGCCTTTAATCCCAGCACTGAGCAAGACACCTTTAGGCCACTGTTTGGACAGATCAAACCCCTCTAGGCAAAAGCTGAGCCACAGGGTTTAGTCCTTGGCCTTTTGGTGTCTTGCTCAGGCTTTCTTTGCTCTCCACCTTCTTTCTGCCTCTGGGAGATCTGGCCATCAAATGATGGCCAGCATTTTTTTCAGCAGGACTCTGGGAGCTCTCTAGCATCAGGGGCCTCTTCTCCTCTACTGGGGCTCCATGCACTGTCCTTAAATAGGAGGAACTCTGTTTCAGCTTAATTTGGGCTCTGCCCACTTAGCAGCTGAAAACAATGTCAGGCCAGATACTTTGTTTCTTAAGTCCATTAAGTCTTTCCTGTTTTCCTGACTTCAACCTTGTTTTTCAGTCCACTAAATCTTTCCTGCTTTTTTTCTGACTTCAACCTTGTTTTTTCAGTCCATTAAGTCTCCTGTTTGTTTCCTGTTTTCACCTGACTTCATCCTTGTTTTTCCACAAGCTGATAAGCTAAATCACTCACAGCCAAGTTGATCTTCATGCCCCGAATTAAGAGACAGTATCAGATACCCCTAGATATTTTCTAAATCTAATTTAATTATTCTAACTCCCTACAGTTTGAGGCCAGCCTGGTCTACAAAATGAGTCCAGGATAGCCAGACCTGTTATACATTGAAACCTTGTCTCGAAAAAAACAAAACAAACAAACAAAAAAACCAAGCCTTAATCCCACCACTCAGGAGGCAGAAGCAAGTGGATCTCTGTGAGTTCAAGCCCGGCTTGGTCTACAAACAAAGTTCCAGGACTGCCAGAGATTTGCAAAGAAAGAAAGAAAGAAAGAAAGAAAAGAAAAGAATCAACCAAAACCCAAAACTCTATCCTGTACCAAGTTGGCTTTTCTCAGTGTTTCATCACACCAACAAAAAAGTAAACTATGATAATCTGCTTTCTACTTTTCTTTTGGAATTCTGTAGAGACTTTGATTTTTTTTTTTTTTCGAGACAGGGTTTCTCTGTGTAATAGCCCTGACTGTTCTGGACTCTTTGTAGACCAGGCTAGCCTCAAACTCATAGAGATCTGCCTGCCTCTGCCTCCCAAGTGCTGAGATTAAAGGCATGCGCCACCATGCCCGGCTTGAGACTTTGAATTTTAAAGAGACTAAATTCTAAGTGTTTGAATTTTTAAAGACTGTGGGACTTTTAATATTTGGAATGTTTATATTGTAAAGTTCATATTAATTTGTGATCTTGGAGATGAACAAGAAAGAAAAGATTATGGCTTAGGAGTGATATGCTTGTGTGTCAAGGTGACAAGGGATCAATTGTGCTGCTAGTTTCATGTCATCTTGACACAAGCTAGAGTCATCTGAGAGGAAGAAACCTTAATTGAGAAAATGCTTCTGTAATATACAGCTATAGGCAAGCCTGTAGGGCATTTTCTTAACTAGTGATTAATTAGGGAGGGGTCAATCCATTGTGGGTGGGGCTACCCCTGGGTTGATAGTCCTGGGCTCTATAAGAAAGCAGGCTGGGCAAGCCATGGAGCAAGCCATAAGCAGCACTCCTCCATGGCCTCTGCATCAGCTCCTGCCTCCAGGGTCCCTGTTTGAGTTCTTGTCCTGACTTCCTTCAGTGATGAACAGAGATGATGAAGTGTAAGCCCAATAAAACCTTTTCCTCCCCAAACCGCTCTGGTCATGTGTTTCATCACTGCAATAGTAACTCTAACTAGGACACAGTGTAATATCATTTCCCCTTCCCTTTCCTCTGTTCAAACCCTCCCATATATTCCCCTTATTCTCTATCGTATTCATGTCCTCTCTCTGTCTCTGTCTCTCTGTCTCTCTCTCTCTATATATATATATACACACACACATATATATATATGTATATATATACATATATATACAACCTGCTCATTCTGTATAATGTTACTTGTATGTTTTCAGGGTTGAGCATTGGATATTGGATAACCAACTGGTGTGCTCTTCCCTGAGAAAGATCATTTGTCCTACTCTCAGTATTCCATAGCTACCTGTAGTTCTTTGTTTTTGTCCAGGGTTAAGGCCTTATGGGCTGTCCACTGTCCATGTTAGCTTGTCTATTGATGTCATCCTTGTTCAGGTCATGTTTAGCAGGATGGGCAAGCCATGGAGCAAGCCAATAAACAGCACTCCTCCATGACCTCCATTTTAAAAAATTAAAATGTCCCAGTCATTTGATTTTACCAATGAAGACTCAGGAACCAGATGCTGGGTTGAAAGCCTGCTATCTCAGAGAGGCAGAGAAAGCACACAGCTGATGTTACTATTCCACTAATGTCCCAGTTGAAAGCCATAAACTAAAAAGCCCAGAAGAACCTAGAGGAAGAAGCCTAGAAGGAGAAAACCTTCTGAAGGAGAAAACCCAAAAGTCTCAACCCCTCCACGCTGTCTTAAATACCCTCGGCTCAATGTCCCTCCTTTCTGTTTAATCCCTGTCAGCTGGTTTCTTGTTCTTCCTTCTGACTAGGGTTAACTTTATTTTATCCTGTGTACAGAAAACTCTTGGATTAAAGATGTAGGCTAGGGCAGATCCACACCACAAGTATCTGTTTATAGTAAACAGAAAGCCCTAGGAATAAGGCTGAGCCACTCCATAATTAGAAACAGATTTTTCAATTCCCAAACTCAAAGTTGACAATGTGATCAAATATTCTGCAACATTAATGATCCTGGAGTCTTAGGTACAATAGTTGTGTTGTAGATATATCAGTTGGGGCTGAACTCCACAACTCTGCATTTTGATTGGTGTGGTTTTAAGTAATGGTCTCTATCTGTTGCAAAGAGAAGTTTCCTTGATGAGGGATGAGGGCTACACTTTTCTGTGGTATAAGGACATATTTAGATTGTGGTTAGGCATTATTTTTAGTAAATTGGTGGTTATAGATTCTCTTCAAGATCCATGACTTCTCTAGCCCTCAGTAAATTGACTAGGTTTCCACTACCAGGGATGATTTCCCTTTCGTGATGTGGGTCTTAAGTTCACTAAGTTGTTGGTTAGTTGTTATGGGTTCAGAAATAGCTACACACTGACTACTCAAACACCAGGCTCAGATTGATGGAAGTTTATTGAATGCTGAACCAAGATTGACTGACTGGTCAGGGACCCAGTCCTGAATTCATGAATCAAGACTGAGTCCTCGAACTGTTCTCAGAGTGAATTTTTAAAGGAAAAATCATAACAACCAACTCTATTCCAGATACATTGTGTTCAATCAAGCAAGAAGCACCAATGCAGAAAAATGGCTAAATAAATTATTGCTTAGTATTTAGATTATCAGTAATTGGTTCGGTGGTGTTAATCCTTAACTTGCCATTATAAATGAATACACACAGACACCGGATAGATTT